>OOFG01068424.1:4238-14465 GCA_900323295.1 Molva molva | reverse complement strand
CTTGATCCCTCTGAACTACACCATCATTCTGCTAACCAAACCATGTTTTCAATCACAAGGTGGCACGAGCAAGTTATACCTTTGTCAGGTGAATTACGGTGAGCACTACGCATTCATAGAAAAAAAAGGAATGGAAAATCCCGGATCAATGCATATTTCATTGTGTGAGCTCAGGTTTTACAAGATGAGTCAGAAGACAACAATAGAAACAATATTTAATATAATGTCGTTCTGATGTTAACAAAGTTTGACAAATTGAAATCAAATCTTTTTCAAATTTGATCACAGCCTTTTCAGAACAATCAGCATATGGTGGCCTTTTGCCATTATCCACCGTAATATAATTCAGCCAACGTGAAAGTCTAAAGGTAGCAGATGTCGCGATTACAGAAAATACATTGTGAGCCTACATAGCAGTGGCCTTACGTCTGAATTGTTCATTCTTCTTAGATAATCATTTTTAATCAAGAAGGGCCTCTGAGGAATTGTGTGTAGTTCTCCCAATCAGGTACTATGGCAATGATTTGGACTGAAACTCCCTGAACTCAGATATTTCACAAAACCTGCTCCAGTTAATCAGCAGCAGCAGATGTGACTTCTGAGCTGTGAGGGAGGTGAGAATAAATCTGCATTGGCTTTGTGACCTGAAGCCATAACCATAAAGCTTCTCCTAGCTATCACCCTATTACCCCTAACACCACTACCGACACCACCCCTATATCCCCACCACCACCATGCACTCCCATGCCGACAACACCCCCACCACACCCTACCCCTAACACCACCACCCTTACCCCCCTTCCCAATTGTAACACATGAAAGCATTTCTCCTATTCTTTCCTTTTGGATCTCCTCGCTTTCATTTCTCATTCGGTGGGATGCTTTAATGTGTCACACCCCATGCCAGCATGACATTCATTGAAACGGGGCGGTGGTGCTACACCTGGAGGGAACCTCATCCCTTACGCACCTCGAAACCCCCTGGCCAAAACCCGACCTTCTTTCTCTGCTCTTGTCTACCTGTCGGTCTTCTCCGTTTCCTCTTACCTCCGCAGTGTCTTTTTTTTTGTTGTTCCTTTTATTATTTTACACATCCTTGCGTCCCGTTTCCGAAGTATGTCAGTCGGGAAAAAAAACTTCACAGAGAATTCAGAGGAAGCCGGCGGCAATGGGGGAAGCAGCAGCAGTAGCAGCAAGGCTGTCCTCCTGTGTGGTTTCCACGGCGACTATAAAGTCCTCCCACAAAGAGGGGCCCTGTTCCACTAACTGATGAGCCAGCATAAACAGCCGTGGCCCCTCTGTGAATCACTCCTCTAGTAAATGTCCCACACCGATGGCTTCCATGCAACACATACACAGCCCACGCGGCCCAGACCCCGGGCATCGTAAACGACGAGCGAGGTCACCGTAATTGAAATCATTAATCGTGTTTTATTCCACTTTGGGGCAAAGTAAGGCTGAATTGGAAATAGGTAATGGGCCGGACTAATGTAACAGCCTTGGAGGGAAAGCAGGCCTAGCTTCTATATTGAGTTGTAAAGAATATTTGGTTTCAAAGTTAGAACCCGCAATAGATCAGAGACTATTATGCTGTCGTCATAAAATTATTGATTTATCTCATGGCATTAATCTTGGACTGTATTGATTTCCCGTACCATGTTTAAGACATAATAAACAACGATGCAGGGCAACCCACACACCTTAATTTGTCTTATCCTCCATTCATCTGATCATTTGACTTTGACCTTTAATGAAAATCTCTCTATGTGAAGAGAAACATCAAACTGCCCCTTTGAATTAGCCACCATGACCATCCAGGTACTGTAACCATAAGCCGGTGTTTGTATCCGATAGAGACAAAGATCAAGTTCATCGGCCACTGTCTGCCTGGGACAAAATGACCCTGTTAGAAAACGTTCAGAGAACATGGGCTCCCCCCGGAGAAGGGCCAAAAGCCCAGAATCACATCACAGTCCCTACGGGAGGACAAACACTAATCCAGACATACTGACCCCCAATATCACGCTGCCAGTCTGTGTTTGACCCCCCCTCCCCCCTCCCCACTACGGGATCTCTCACTGGTTTAGGGAGACATACACACACCGGTGTCCAATCGCCTATCGACTCAATGTCAGGGAACTGACAATCTGCCTCCTTATCGGACGAAAATGATAACTGGAAATGTTTTTTTGTCTTTTGAAACGCATTACCAGTCTCGGTATTTCTAGTCACTGCCTAGTTGGCCATTAGAATGCCGTATAACAGTGTCTCTGAAATGGGGGTACACATGCCCCTAGGGGTACTTTGAAGGATTGCAGGGGGTTCTAGGAAAATACAAATAAATGATAGAATACAATAATGTAAATTTGAAGTTCGGTAGATTTTTCTAATGAATGACAGCCATCATATGTGAAGCATAACTCCACTTGTACTCCAACTGTAAGGATTCACACCAACAGTTTAATGTTCATGATTATAAATAACATAAATATACATTTCCCTCCCCAAAATGTTTTTTTGCTGGTAAAGTAAAGAAACCACTTAAGAACCACTGCCATATAAGATACCATACACATTAACTACTGCGATGTCAATGCTCTTGTATCAAAGGTACATTTCATGTCACCAACTTTAACTTAATTCCATTGATTTCATCGTTTCAATTTTACCCAAATAACCACACCAATCAGATTCTTTCAAGCTTGAATACACAGTAATGATATTCACCCCACACCCTCACATCCTAATAGATTTCCAGCATGATCCTAACAGCCTTGCCTCCCAAGCAGACGTTGGGTGACCAGATCCTCTCTCCACGAGGCCAGTGAACTCCAATCTGCGGCCAGATTGAACGTTATTAATCACGGTTTGCACTTTCCACTGTGTCTGCAGGTGGCCCGCTCTATATCATGGGCCCATGCAGTGTATAACTCAGCATATTAGAGACCGGGATTAATGGTATCTCCCCTCCTCGTTTATTCGCCACGAAGGCAAGAGGAAGCTAATTTTTCTTCATGTGACAATAACCTACCACCTACATAATAGCTTGTCAACACACACACCGAATCAAAAACCACCCTCTGGAAAGAAAGTCTTTAAAGCACTGTGTGGACACCCTATATATGTTGATGTATCTTTCATGTGGGACCTTGTATGAATTAAAAAGAACATGGCACTGCAACTTGTTTTCACGGTGCATGTGTCTGGATATACAAGTCTGGGAGTCAGTTTACCATATACATTGGCCTCATGCTGCTACAGCCGATGTAAATTAAAGTTTGGTAAATATGGAGTAAGTCACATTGAAACATGTCTAATAGGTTGTGTATGTTCTGCAAAATTGCAGCAAATAAATAACACAAAATAAAGCTAATCCAATATAGCTGCACCAACATGGATACATTGGTGGTAATCGACACCATGCATAAACCACGAGCTTGTACCTAATATATAAAAAAACGATATATATATTGTTTTTATGTGCATACAAATCTACAGCAAATAGGAGAAACGGGGAATGATATTACTCAGGGAACCATTCAGGTGAGCGTGCTGTCACATCAAATAAGTCGTAGCGCATAGCGATGGGGTCGATGCGTGCATTAAGGTGCGGCCGATATGTACACAGCTCTTCCTATAGGCTCTCCTGATCGCACGCACACTTAATGTTGTCTCCTGCGTTCGAACTGCTTGACAAGAATGAGGAAGTGGAGATGATAGCTGGAATGAAGAAAGAAAGGATGAAAAAGAAGAAGAAGAAGAAGAAGAAGGGGACGAGGAGAAGGAGGGACAGAATCAAGCGAAAGGGATTGGGGCAAAGAAAACATCACGGTTTCCAGATCTACATCATGACTTTGTGCTGAAAGGGAATTCGCACTTTCATTGGAAACATGACCGTTTTTTGAACCCAAAATACTATAGCGCCAGATGGTGGTGGGGATTAAAAAGAAAGGTGGGGGGAGAGGAGGGGGTTTGGATGGGAGCAGATACCAGGAGAAAAAGTAGAAAGATGGGGACCAAAAATAGTTTTTAAAACTTTTACAGATACTACCTTCATTAACATAATCACAACCAATCTGCCAAATCCATTATGGCACTTCTTTCATCCCTTTCATGTGTGATGAAAGTGAACCACGATCACTAGAACAAATATGTGTGTACACATGAGGCACAATGTGCACAGAATGGACAATGTTGAATTGGGAAGGGATGATGTGCATCTACTTCACATACAACAGCTGTGTCATTGAACATGACAATGATGAAGAGTAACAATTTTAACGTAGCCTGACAATACAGGCCCAGTAGGCGACCACACACACATGAATCAAGCAATGGTGGTATTATCGTAATGACAGGGGCATGCGTGTGCTGGAGATCAGCACCTGCTAATAGAATAGCATTGTATAATCTTTGGCAAATACAGCACACCTTGTGCAATCACAAGACCAACCATTTGGTCTGTGTCCCTTGAAGTATTACACTATTTGTCCTTTTTTTAGCTCCTCACCATCCGAAAGCCTGATTTATTTTGGAATATTGAGTAAAGTGGTAAAATACACAAAAGTAAAAATACATGTAAATACATTTGCAATTATTGCATCTAGTTAATATTTTTGTGTTCAAGCCCATTGAAAAGCACTATAAAAATTGTATAAACTATACCGTATACAAATTATACAAATTATTATGATAAGTTATAATAATTAATGATTATGATTAATAATCATAATCATAGTATTTTTGTTATTATTATTGTATTATATATTATTATAAATAAACAAACACCCAACGATCAATGTTACCAAAGGGCTTGTCTCAAGTTTCGTGTTGCAGTGTCGGGCGTTGTGTCTGTACACGTCCTTCAACCGCCAGCTTTACCTCCTAGAACATGTGACATCTTATATTATCTCACCCAAGACCAGCCGAGCATGAATGTGTGTCAGTCTTGGTGGTACGCCTTTGTGATTGTGTGTTTGTTTGTTAGTGTTAGCATGAATGCTAAGCTATATGTGTATCCATCTGGGTCATTCAGGGACCAATTTTCTTGGAACACAGACTGCTGTGTGCGTGCCACCGGTGAACACATACACAGTCACATAAAATTCTAATTAACACAAAATTCCAGATATGAGTCCCTGAGGAGAACAACTAAATTACTGTTTTAAATTTTGGTTCTTGTTAGAACTCACAAGAACCTTTCAAACTCAGCTAGCATTGCAGACAATGCAAACAGCAATCCAAAACTGTTATGTTGAATCTTTAGCAAAATTTCCCTAATAAGGATAGGATTTCAAATAAAAAAAACCTGCCTGCCCTATGCCATGTCTTGCTAAGCAAAGCAGGGATTTCGACAGAGGATGAATGGCGCCTTAAAGATATGTGTAAAATAATCATAAGATGGAGATGTTAAATTGTGTAAGAAAATATATTTTTAGATGCAGGTGAATTATTTAATAAAATAATCACTCACAGCCAAGGCTGTCAGGAACAAGGAGAGGAGATACCTGCTTCCTGCCCAATCACCACTAACATCTTGGAAGAGAACTTCACTCCGGCTCAAATTAACACTACTGAGGAATCGCTGAGTGTGTGAGTATACTTTGATCTGTGTGCCTAGTAGGCCGATACAGTAAATGTTAAATTTTTTAAGTGGTAAATGCTTTTAAACAGAAGTAGTATAAGAAGTCATATATAGCAATTTAAATAATTGTAATTAAACAATTCAAAAAGATATTTACAAAAATATATGTAAATAAAGAGATAAAAAATAATATATAATAATAATATATATTATAATAATAATATATATAGATAATAAAGATAATTGTTTGTATTATTTATTGTACAAATATGAGCCTTATCGCGGCTACTCTGTCGCCCCCTCTCTTATATTTTAGTTTTTTCCAACCCCGCCCCGTACGTTATAAAATAACCCAAAATAAATCTACCCAGGATGCATCACGATCTGGCCTTTACTTGACCCCGGCCGCGATAATGTCAGTGTCTGGCTGCGGGCGGGTTCACATATCGGTCAACTTCATCCAATCAGATTTGTTTATTCTGATCCTGTGCTGCGATTCCGAAATAATTCTCCCGACACCATTAGAAAAGCAGAGCAAAACAGCAAAACAATTGCAACGATACAAAAAATCTAAAAAACAACAAACAAATGACAACTAAAAACGAAAAAAACTCTTAAACCGATGAACATCCCACCTTTTGAATTCGGTAAATTGTGTTGACTTAAATTTCCTCAGACTTTCCCGCTGCGTTGTTCTCATACTCAAGAGGAATTTTCTCCACCCTTCTCCGTCGGCTTTTGTTTTCCTGACAACTCAGGGTGCTAACAGGTCAGCGACAGTGCAGTGAGGTGAAGCCGGGGTTTGTAATTAGTTGACAGTTTTTTCCCCATAAAAAAAACACCTCGCCGGGCCTCAATTCGACACAGCTGCGTGGCACCCGAAAAATGTTTGCACATTATCCAACGCCCCCCGTTGCTCTCACCTTTGTCCGCCTGCCACTTGTTATTAGACTGCGCTACTTCGGCCTCCTTCTGCAGTCTCTAGGTGAAAAACACAGCCCGATTCATCCTAGTAAAAGCAAATATATTTAGCACAAACACCACTTCTCTCGGTGGACAAACGGATGGTGATGGTCTGCGTTTTTTTGCGATAAATCTTGTCAGTTGATAACAGTTAATAGACCTAAGTGAGCTGTTAACAAGATCTGTCTTGTTAAAGGATTTTATAATTGAAAAAGAAATAGAATTTTGAACTATTTAACTATTTTAATCCAAGTAAACCATATATGTTCGAGATCAAAAATGTTATGTTTAATATGATTTTTGGGGGAACACAACCTCACCAGAAATATAGAGCTGTCTTTGAATTGTAAAACTGGAAAATATGATTAAAGAATTATGTATTAAATTCCCATACTGTCTCGATTTTAAACACAACGCCACGATTTACAGAATTTAGGAAAATAGTTTGAAAACAATTAGCTGATATCACTGAGGTTCGCATCCTTTTTTCCTGCCCACTATATATTAAAAAATAACCAAGATAAAGGACAAACCCTCAAAACATTGTTCTTTCTGTAACTTCCATTTTCCATTTTAACGGCACACCTACCTCTACCGCTCTCACAAACTTCCCCCCCTCCCTTCGCCTTATTAGACGTTCTTCTCCCCTAGGTGAAGCAAGGACAGTGAGGACGGGTTGTGATTGCTTTCACACCCAGGAAGTAATCACGGAGGACCTGCCACAGCTCTGATTAAGACTGATAAATATCGACGAGTGCTTAATGAGATGTCAGCCCGCAAACGGGACTCTTCCCACCATGCCTACGGTCGACACCGGCGCTGAGGGAAGATGACCTCGGTGCAGCAATGTCACCGTTGTCTTCCATAATCACAAAACCACCCACCAATTAATAGTGCCATGGCTAGCTCAAAGAGGCCGCGGTTGGATCGCTCACGTCAAACAACATAAGCAGCCATAGGCAGAGGGTTGTTGGCATTTTGTCGTAATTATTCTACTTTTTCCATCTTTGAAAAGAAAAAAGTATCCCGACATGCTTGGACAAACTCAAAAGCAAAGAGAAGAGATACACATCTCAAAGCAAGTCCAATTAGCTAATTTAATGATTATTTTCCATATCACCTGGCACCCTTCTCTGAAGATCAAAGCATGAAGCTTTAGCAACCTAATCCAAATAGGTATCGATCAGGAACAGACATGGCATACAATTAACATCCTAGCGACTCAATTGCCCCACTTACTATTTTTTGTAAAGACAGCATGTTGGTTTTAATATAGCCGAAACTTTCCCGACGCCAGAGGCTCATAGAAAACATGAGGACAAGACAACTGAAAACACACTGGCAACTCAGGAAGACAAAGGCTCAAGAGACGTCTGCTGAACTACGAGGAGGACGCTGGCACGGCAGGGGGCCTGGGGACGGAGAGATACTCATTATCTAGCCCGCCATCTTGTTTTTGTTTGATCTATGTTACTGACGTCAGTGCGGTTTCATACTAAAGCCATGTGCTTTTGTGGTATGCCGCACTGTCCTGTGCCCCTGCTTAGGAGTAAATTAGGCTGCCTTATCTTAATGACCGCCTGACGTGACTATAAGTTATCTGTTCAACGGCAGGTCGTCAACCCGCTTTGGCTTTATGGCTTTCAATAAACCAAATGTCTGGAGAATCTTTCATGTGTTTTTTTTTTTACTCTTTTGCCACGATTTTAAGTTACTTGGTAGTGCGTGAGATCTTTTGGAAGAAAGAAGAAGTTTATTTTTTGGCAGGCGTCTACCCAACCTATGGCTGGTGATCCATCAGAAGAACAGTACATCCAGCTGCACCCAACAAAAGGAGGCTTGTTCAGGAACAGAGCATGCAGGATGGCCCTTTTGGAGACCAGGGGAAGGGATGTGGGGGTGTGTGTGGGTAGGGAATGAAAATATTTTTGGGGTTTTGGCATTGGATAATCCCCTTGTGATGTTTCCTCACAATAAAGTCCATCATCTGCAGATCGGGTACGAACGATACAAGTTACATTAAGCCTGCAATTTGTGAATGGTAACCACATATTTTGGATAAATATTGTTCATTATTATTACATTATATCATAATACGGATTTATTTGAGCATGTTGATATACATTGATATAGATTTCATATATAAATGCATACATTGTTCCATGTGCCGAGCTAAGAGAACATTAACTATGATAGTGATTAATATTCACCATTGTCATGCATTTAAAAGACAACACAGCGCAGAATAACAAAGCTACCTTAGCACGCTCGCCTCAGTGATGGTGACATTTTAAAGATGGCAAATGGACAAACAATTAGAGGCTTTAATTGTAGCACATTTCCTCTGCACTTGTTGACAAATTTCTGTCTGGTAAATCACTTATTTATTTATTTTCACAGTTATTTACATTTTCTTCTCATAGAGGGAGGCTTCACACGAGCAAGACAACATTGTATGTTGACACAAACACACACTTTCACACACTCACAGACATGTCCTTTGTTCGAAGTATTTGCCAATTAGCAAGTTGCGGCGGAGAAGAGTAATTAGGCTTTCCAGTTGGCTTGTGTCTGTGCGCAGCTTAGCCGAGACAGGTCCGATGCTAAACATCTCGCTATTTGTCCAGCAATTATGTCAGGTCCCCATGTCGCGTTGCAGACGCAACCAATTAGCTGAGCCAAACCAAAGCAGAAGAGAGGGATTATGGCAGAAGAGATGGCGGAGCAGGAAACGCCAGACAGAGAAAGTGGGGGAAGGGCTGGTGTGCGTAACTGAGGGAAATGAAAGAACAGAAGACAAGGAGCTGTGTTTTTTTTTTTATGGAATAAGTAGGCGAAGCCGGGGCCGTGTGGGAGAGAGGATTTGTTTTCCCTTCGTGTGATCATGTGTTGGATTGATCCTCGCCTTGACCGACATGCGGCCGGGACATGCTAATGCATAACGATATTTATGCTAAGTAGCCGTAGGCGGGCTCAGTGGAGGGGAGATGGGAGGTATACAAAATAAATCTTTATTGGCGTCTCAATAATTCTCCCTCTCATTACGTGACATATTTTGATGAAATACGCCTGCGTTCAATCAATATTTCCTAGCTCGGTGTAATTTGACACTATGTCAATAGCGGCGTGGAGTGTATGCCTATATTCGTCTGCCCGGCTCCGTATCGCGTAGGTTTATATTTACCTCAGACTGACATTCATACTGTGTAGAGAGCAGGAAAGCAGTGCCGGTGATTTGGACTAGTCAAAACACCTCAGAGCCCATGTCACGGTCCATTTTACTATGTTCTGTTTACGCTGGGCCGTGCTGGGACTGGTCCAACTCACGGTGATTGTATTGACGTGCGTGCCCTGCCGATGTGCACGGCCATGATGGTTTCAACTCTACCACAAGGCCGGTACAACGCTCAAAGGATGAGGTACCAAAATACATTATGAGGGCATTCTGACTCGCTGTAGGGGTAGTAGTTCACGAGATTTAAACACAGACGAGAGGCTTGAGAGTACATTTTCATACATCATATATGTGTGGGTGTTTGTGTATGTCCAAAAGCCTGTCAAGGTTTGAAGACATCCATCTTCTGAAGATGATAAGAAAACTAAACCAAACCCAGTGAAAACGGCTGTGTGTAGCATGTCTGGTGTCCGTGGGGGGGGGGGGGGGGGGGGCCCCCCCCCCC
>OOFG01068407.1:3655-26871 GCA_900323295.1 Molva molva | reverse complement strand
GTGTGGAGGTGTGTGTGTGCGTGTGCGTGTGTGCGTGCGTGTGTGCGTGCGTGCGTGCGCGTGTGCGTGCGCGTGTGCGTGTGCGTGCGTGCGTGCGTGTGCGTGCGCGCATGCGTGTGCGTGCGCGTGTGCGTGCGTGCGTGCGTGCGTGCGTGCGTGCGTGCGTGCGTGCGTGCGTGCGTGTGTGTGTGTGTGTGTGTCCATTTGCGTGCATGCTTTCTTGCATATGCATTTGTATGCATAACAAGCGGACACCAGGAGGAGAAGGAGGAGGAGGGGTAGGAAGAGGAAGAGGAGGGGGAGGAAGAGGAAGAGGAGGTGCACTTGGTTTGGCAGGAATGCGATATGGCAGTCTTTCCGAGTTCCCTTCATACTTTAGTGTTCGCAGTAACTGCAGCCGCCAGCCTCCCCACAGCACTTCACTGGGTGGTGGAGGCAGTGAAAAACACACTTTTAGATATTTAAAGAGTGTGGCCTGTCACTGTAGCTTGCCCAGGGGTTCAGAGGGCCAAACTGACTCAGCAGATATAGGGTCTGAAACCACATCCAAAACACTGGGTTCAGCCTGCTAACCCCCCAATACCACGGCACGGTGGGATATCTTTAGACCCAGGCAGAGATAGAGAGAGAGAGGGAGAAATTGAGAGAGATAAATAAACGAGAGTTAGAGACAGAGATCGAGGGAGACAGAGGGAGGGATCGGGACAGGGAGAGAGAGATCAAGATAGAGAGAGAGAGAGGTCGTTAAAGTGAATTGGACTTAATGATACGCCTCAGACAGTTCATTATAAGTCCTACGCTCTGCGTCTCTCCAAAAACGTTTGCTTCGTCTGCGCACTGGATGGCCGATAGCTGCTCACTGGATGCAGGTACAGGGATCACGTAGACAGGAGAGACAAGTCTTGGCCTGTCTCTCTCTCTCTCTCACTCTGCTGCTATCGTCAGTCTGTCGGGGATAAGGGGGGCAAGGTCTCAACGTCTAAACAAAAAGTTGTCATGGAGATGCGGGCCGCCGTCCTGATTACCTGAGATAACCATCGTTAGGGTCTGAGATCAAAACACCTGGCAGGGGATGACGAGGGCACGCAGACCCACCCACGCAAACAGAGAAGAAGAACACAAACAAGAGGGGAGGGGTTGGGCTGAATGTCTTCTGTAGTGCTTATGAGCTGGGCAGCGACGAGGAACACATGATACACAGATGATGGAACAACACTTGGAACCTGGAGGGTTGCTAGTTCAATTCCTCAGCTCTGCCTGGTAACAGAGCCAAGGTGCCATTGAGAGAGACACCAACATAGGCCGTCGCCGTAGATTATATGCACCTCTCCTCCAAATAGGTCAAACAACACGTTGTCAGAGCGACGGACGGCCTGCTTTGCCTTTCCTGCCATGGTTTCCAGTTAATTTCGGTTCTTCAAAAGTGACTGTAAACTGTGCTATGGACTGCTATAGACTTACATCCCATGAGCTAGCCATTAGCTGGTCTTCGTGGGAGGAAGGTCGCACCACTGTTTACTCTACAGTGTGTACACACACAACCCACACACACTCCAAACCCACCGCACATGCTTAGAAACACAAGCACACACACACACGCACACACACACACACACACACATATCAATTACATCCCATGCCACACATGCAATTATACACATAAACACCCAACCTTCTACTGTAAAATATTATATCTGGTTTTTATTCCTTTGAAAAGTGTAGTGCACTGCATTTTGACACAGACACACACACAAACACAAACCCACACATCCATACACACATACCAACTAACAACAACACACACACCTTTACATGCAAACATACACACACAAACTTGGGAGATAAAAAACACACAGACTAACAAGAACACACACATACCTACACACGCAAACACAAACAAACACACACTTTGACAAAAACACACACACACACACACACACACACTAGGACCCAGACCTTGGAAGGCATTGAGGTGGCGGGAGAAGAGGAGGTGCAGATAGGAGCTGGAGGTGTGGAGGAGGGTGAGGAGGTCCTGGCGGGCTGACAGCTGGTAGCGCTCCTCCATCTTCCTAGTGCAGCAGGTCTGGTTCCTGGACACACACACCTGGAGCCCGGACGCTGGGACAGGTGAAGAGAGGTGTCAGGAAGTGACATCACATTAAGATAAACATGACAGGAGTTGGCAAGTAAAAATAATGTGAAACTTAAAAGGGTTAAGGTTAGAATTTTCTTTACATTATTATAATATATATATTACTATAATATGCAGTTTGACTGAGGAATATGACATTATTATAATATATATCACTATAATATGCAGTTTGACTAAGGAATACATAACAGTACAGAAGCTAGACCCACTGTGAATACTGTGTCACACTTTAGCAATTTCTAGACATCCAGTAGATGCTTTTAACCAGAGGGACTTACAAAGGATTCAGAAACATGTTATGAAGAGCAGGTAGGGGTTAGGGCATCTTGCTTAAGGTAGGCTGCAGACATTGGGGATCGAACCCAGTACCTCTTGGCAGATTGAGGGTCTGGTCGGATAGACAGACCTCTGACCAGAGGTGGAAAGGATTTCAGTAGGACTACAATTTATTGATATTTGTATCTTCGCAAAATTGATCTTAGACATGCAAGTACTGTGTATATGAAATGTACTGAAAGAAACGCATGTCTTCTACCTCAGAATGTATGAGAGCTATAGAATATCTCGTAGTAGTGTGCAAGCTGCAGGTCTCAACACGTCGTGTCCACTTGTCAGAAGACATCTTGAGCCAAAACCTGATCGCCTTCTCATACTTTCCACCACACTGACACTGTGTGAATTCTGAGCAGACGGGGGAGAAACTAAACATCTTTAAAACGTGCACGTGTGTGTGTGTGTGTGTGTGTGTGTGTGTGTGTGTGTGTGTGTGTGTGTGTGTGTGTGTGTGCGTGTGTGCGTGTGTACGTGTGTGTGTGTGTGTCTGTCTGTGTGAAAACTGGCTCCACACAACATGTTGAGGCAGAATGTGAACGCCTGTTAGCACCAGCGGGGGGCTAGCCACTGCTAACCACTGTCACCGCTAGGCGATGAGCGCAGCTTGAGGAATGCCAGCCCTTCCAGATAAGAGGACATGAGAGCAGTGGGTAGCGCTTTCTTAACCTAAATACTTCCCCCAGTCTTCCTCAGCACAGCGCCAGTAGCCAGGCTTCTGGGTGCGGAGATAGACCTCCTGCTGGGTGATTGCCCAGCATCCACTGCTCCTGAGCGGGAGCTAACGTGGAATAAGGACCCCCTGGTGTGGGTCTCTGAAAGCTGGCAGTTGGTTTTACTGATACTATTAGATCTAGTTGGAGGGCCGGATGGTTCTAGTGGTTGGAGTGTCCACGCCCAGCTGAAAGGTTCTGGGTTCAAGCCTGGAATGTCCACAGTGTTCTAGGCATCCTTGAGCAAGATGCCCCCTAACCCCAACCTGCTTCCTAATGATTAATCCCTACAGTCACTTTGGATAAGTTGTCAGATAAACTACTACAAAGTATTTACAGTGACGAATAAAGTAGCATATCATATACTACTATACTAAATAACAATTACTTTAAGTAAAAGTATTCAAGTAGGCCTACTTTTAAAATGGTAAGTCATCATTCATGGTCATAAAATAATTTTCTATCTCTTGTTTCTATGTCTTGTTTCTATGTCTTGTTACTGTGTCTTGTTTCTATGTCTTGTTTCTATGTCTTGTTTCTATGTCTTGTTTCTATGTCTTGTTTCTATGTCTTGTTTCTATGTCTTGGTTCTATCTCAAAATAAAGTAGCACTTGAAGCAGCTGCTTATTTGATTAATGTGACTCGCATGATTCTTGCACTTTTTGGGTTACATATTCATTGTTAAAATTTTGCACTTACTGTAAGTCACTTTGGACAAAAGCGTCAGATAAATAAATGTAGTTCACTATGTGTGTAAATACAGTCCATCCTTGAGCATAAACCTGTTGGTCAAGCCACAATGGTCCATTTGTGTCCGTCCTAATGGTCCCTTATTGTCCCTTAAACGAGTTCAACAGATGAACAAACCCAGTGTACCTTGTGTCCTCAGCTTCCCTTTTTGTAACAATATCAGGCAACACGTATTGAAGTAAAAACATCTGCTGTTTGTTTTGGAAAGGAGTGGAGCAAAGCATAACGTCGGCCAAAATGGCAGTACTTAGGTACACGTAAAGTTCTTGACAAAAGTACAGTACAAGTACTTTACACACGTAAAGTATAAGTATTTGTCACAAATAAACTCCAAGTACTTGACACAAGAACAGTTCTTGAGTTAAAGTGCTCCGGTACTCAGGACCCAGTTTAGGGCTGGCAGCCAAGTCAGGGGTTGTAGTTTCAAACAGAAGCCTGCGCTTCAGAAGACGAGGTGTTGGCTACTGACGGGAGGATTAAAAAGGATTACTCATACAGGAATATTACTGGACCCCCACATGATTTAGACCAATTACACACGTTAACCAGAGGAGGGAATCAAGGCACATGAAAACATGTTTTAAAAATGGCAGAGAGTAGACTATGGGCTACCCAGATCCTAAAGGAATGTACACCATATGTGTATTTATTTCCTTTTTTATAAGACTGATAAATTAAGTCTATTTACATAACAAAGATTATAAATAAGCATACTTCACTTTGACCCTTTATAATAACGTGTTTTATTGTGGCACTTTCCCTGTATTTCTGTACTTTTTTAATAAGACTAAGTCTACTACTAAAATAAGTTACTTGATGTATTCTGTTTTATGGTGGTTCCACCACGTGTTGTCCGTTTCAAACATCATAAAGATCATTAAGCAACACAATAATGACCCCACCTCAGCAGGTAGGTCAACACACACAGCTGTCCACGCACGTCCAGGTACATATGAGATAGGGCTACTACTGCAATACTGCACTAACACACGTTGCCAAAAGCCAGCAGCTGTGATAATAAATAATGGTCTTTATCACCCTAACATTCATTCAGTCTTCTAGTTCTAAGATTTTGTTTTGGGATATAATTTCCTTTGATTGGTTGAAATTATGAAAATAAACACAACGTTGATATCGCTCTGGTGTATAGATAATTAGATCGTATTACGATTAATCTTCACAGATCGTGTCTGTGGAAAATAAGACGAATACATTTTTTTTTTATCAAAAGATTCCCCATGGAGTGCAAGCAGCCTACCGATACAAAATTATGAATTAAATGGTGTTTCTTCTATTAAGAAGCCAAAACGTAAACATACCTGTTCTTGGGCTTGAGGGGACTAATTTCACAGGTCCGATTTGCTTGAGCTGGAAAACTTTGCGCACTTCATCGCAGGTGGTTGGGTCGCCAAACGTGAACGCAGCGCAACATGCCAATACTAAAACGCAGTTTATTTTCCCCAGTAGAGCCATCCTTAAACCCAGGTAGACACACACGCTTTCATTACACTCACCCTAACCATTGCCTCGAAGGGGAAAAGTTTCATTAGGTGAGTGCCATTCCCTTATTCACAACCCTAATGCAAACGTATGATGCCTCAAACCCTAAATCCTACATCCAAGTGACTGATGTGATGTTGGTGAGGTCGCTTTGAATCTGTTTAGTTTTGAAGAGTTTGTGCTGCTCTGATCCGAGTTGGTTCGCCACAGACAGGATAGATTCTTGGAAAACCTTGGAGTTGTTATAACAACGCCATCTAGTGGATGGACCGTGTCCTCACCCTTCACTTTATTTATGTCTTTGTAAAGTGTCTTTGAGTATCCTCTCCCTCCTCAGGGCAGGAATAACATATTTGAGTGTTATTCCAAGAGAACATGTCTAGTGGGGCTCTAAAGTCGACCATCAACATTCAATTTAACTTCATCTTTGAGTTCAAAACTTTACTACTGAGAAATAATATTCACAATATGAAACACAACTCACTCACTAGTCTTTAAAAGTCCACACATTTTATATACGTTTTCTATAAGTTGAAACCTTTTACAGTCTACGGTTGACACACAAAAAAACACACTCATCAAAGATCAACCAACATTAGGGCACTTCATCACAATATCCATATTTTATTTAAACTGTCAATACATAAAATGAGAGGAGACTGTGGTAAAATATACCAATGAATGACCAGGCTTTAGTGAAACGCTGTCCTCTAGTGGAATCAGTGTGTATCAAATGAGAGAATATAAACCACAAAGCAACTGTAAAACATATTCTCATGTTATCTTCACACCTTCGTCGATAATCTCTTTATTATGTTATTTTTGTGCATGACAAAATTATATACTTTGTAAAGAAAGATATCGGCCCACAAATAAAAAAGGCAAAAACATTAAGTAATTGAATTCCAACTTAAAAACAGTTTGAAAAAGAAAAAAAGGACAAAGCCTCACTATAGTAAATAGGAATATTTACTCCTTATAAATAGTCCAGTGAGTTGTAAACGTTGTCGGCTATAAGCTGTACAGCGTTGGAAAGTCTACAGCTCACCACATAACAAAGAAACTCAAGTAAACACAGATAAGCCCTTTAATATCTGCATCTCCACAGAACACAACAAAACAAACCGATGATATCGGATCAGAAGATAAAGAAGTTTGACCAGGTGTTTGGAACAGCAATAAACACAACCAAAGGCTGTCTTATCACATGTTGGGAAAAGTGCATTTTTATAATAAAAATCATATTTCCAAGACGTACATATAAATGAAGAGAAATACATAAATAAAACCCTTCTTGCAAATCAGTACTCTGAGTGTGTTGGACAAACATTACATACAGGTAGACGTTTGTCCACCACATACATGAAGCTGTGTTGAAAGACAACAGCCTTGCATTTGTGTAACATTTGCATCCCATTTCAAAGGTTTATTGGGAGGTGTTAAACATAACTTAGGGAGAGGTATGGGCCTTATTTACTCAGCGGCCATCTTGGTTCTAAATACTAGCTGGGTGGGGGAACTGAATGCAGAACTCAACGCATTCAGTTCCCCCACCCAGCTAGTATTAAGAATGAAGGTGGAACTAAGATGAATGTGTCTGAGGTTTGTTTGTTTCAACACCTCACAGGATCACATTTGTACCCCAAGGTTATCCAGGATGACAAACAAACACCGGGTAGTAGATAAACATCTAAGTTACTGGCTAAGCAGCAATGCTACTGGCTAAACAGCAACACTACTGGTTAAGCAGCGACACTGCTAGCTACGCAGAAACACTAGTAGGGAAGCGGCGGCGCCTCTAGCTAAGTAAAATGGGCGTCGCCAGGTGAGCGTTTGTGGCCATGGTCATGTGAGTGTTATGGGCGTGGTCAAGGTGAGCGTTTGTGGCCATGGTCATGTGAGTGTTATGGGCGTGGTCCAGGTGAGGGTTTTGGGGATGTGGCCGAGAGTGTTTTGGCCGTAGTCAGTTGTTCGAGGTGAGTATTTGGGGGTGTGATCAGGTGAGTATTCTGGGGGCGTGGTCAGGTGAGAGTTCCAGGGGGCTTGGTCAGGTGGTCAGGTGAGTGTTATGGGTGTGGTCAGTTGAGTGTTTTAGGTGCATAGTCAGGAGAGTGTTCTGGGTGTGGCCAGTTGGTCAAGGAGAGTGTTGTGGGCGTGGTCAAGGTGAGTGATTTAGGTGCATGGTCAGGTGAGTGATTTAGGGGTGTGATCAGGTGAGTATTCTGGGGGCTTGGTCAGGTAAGTGTTTTGCGCTGAGTCCGCATCCCCCACCTGTGCGTGGTGGCCCTCCAGAGGAGAGGAGCCAAGAGGAGGCTGAGGGTGGTGACGCTCAGCACCAGCAAGTACACCTGTAGACCAGAGAATCACCAACACTGTGAACACCCCATCACACACACTAACTTGCTACGCTACACATGCTTAATGACTCAACAATGTATGACTGATAGAACACATTGTAATGTAGGCTAGCCTGCTAGCCCTAGCCTAAGTAGCACTATGTTCACTGAAAGAACACGTTGTAATATAAGGTAGGCTAGCCTGCTAGGCTAGGTCACAGACTCCTAGGCTAGGTAGAACTATGTTTACTGATATAACTCATTGTAATGCTAGGCTTGTGCTACTGACCTCTCTTGAGATGATGCCAGCGCGGCGTGCGCGGCTTCCCAGGACGAAGGAGAACTCACTGACCTGTGCCAGACCAGCTGACACCACCCAGCGGATGTGGCGGGAACAAGGAGGCAAGATGGCCGACAGCACCAGCACAGCCATCAGGAACTAGCAGAGGTGTTTTCATATTCAAATTTAATGTGCAATGTTGCAGCATTTGGGCCGTTTAGTTACGTTAGGCATATTAAATATATTATGTACAGTTTTTGGATATAAATTCCACGTTTTTCTATATTACACATTTCTATATTTTACACATACAGTTTACATAAATGCTTACTTTTTTGTCAAAGTTTTAAAAGGTCTCAGGTCAAGTCTCCCTGTATAGATGAGACGGCCTAATGATTCATAATCACGAGCAACTGACTTATTACTATTACTGAGTACTTGGACAGGGACATTGATACTACAGGCCGATATTGACTGGCTTTAAAAGATTTCTGTGAAAGCAGATGCAGAAAACTGTACGAATGACATTATGAAAAGTATGAAAGTATAACAAAATAATGGGGTCTGATCAAAAACAGGGGGCATAGAGGGAAGGAGTCTGGTCATACCTTCATGATGACGAGGGAGAGGGTCAACACCACGAGAATCGTCAGCTCATACAACACAAAGCTGGGGAACACATGGAGACCTATACACACACACACACAAACACAAAAACACACACCGTGGTCATCTTCCACAGCACTGTGGTTGGGGTTTGTAAACCAACGTCACGCGTTTATATAGATGACCTCTCACCGATGGAGGCAAAGAAGATGATGGCAAGGAAGTCTCTGATTGGCTCGATGCACCCCATGACCTCAGTGGTGACCATGTGACCAAGGGAGGAGAGCAGCGCCCCGGCCAGGAAACAGCCCAGCTCCATGGAAACACCCAGGAACTCTGTCACCTAGGCAACACACAACAGCTTACTTTTACCTAGGCAACACACAGCAGCCAACCCTGTCACCTAGGCAACGCACAACAGACGACTCTGTAACCTACACAATGCACAAAATAAAGTTCGGTCACCCGGGCAATACACAACAGCCACAGAGGGTCACATGTTTCAGGCCCTTTAAAGAGCCAGTGAACCCAAAACCATTTTTTTTGTTTTGATCGTTGTAATATGTCTTATATGATCGTCAACGTAGTAATCTATGGCATTTTATCACCGTTACTAAAATAACACCGCGATTTAGAAAAAAAGGGGGTAAAATCCTATGTTTTTGCCGTTCTCCCCAAAACGTTCCACTCTGCTGCGAATGCAGGTGAAGTTATTTTCGTAAAAATGTAATCAGTATGTTAGAAAGTATTCCTTTGAAAAATATTCATAAATATTTCTATCAATGTTTGACGATGCGAGTAAGACAATTACAAATAAACGACCACTCCGCTAACTCATCCTACACCCCACCGATTATATCATACATCAATGCAGCTCACCCCTTCTGACAGGTGCACTTGTAGGCATTGTGAATACATTTCTCCAGACCAAAATAAATGCGGCAATGAGATGCCAAAGGTATGTCGTACAGTCCAACCAAGTACTAGACTATGAACTATCACCTAGTACTATTAGCGTACTCTAAATTGAAAAATTGCTGACTGACCTAACAGGTCCGATCAGGTGAGTTATTTTCGCGACGTCTGAGTGCCTTTTCCGAGGCACTCAGAAGTCCCGAAAAAAAAAAACTTCACCTGCATTCGCAGCAGAGTGGAACCTTCACATAGTGTTTTGGGGAGAACGGCAAAAACAGGACTTTACCCCTTTTTGTTTTAAATCATGGGGTTATTTTAGTAACAGTGATAACATGGCATAGATTACTATGTTGACGATCATATTAAACATATTACCACTTTTAAAACAAAAAATGGATGGATCGATGACAGGATGACAGGATTACAGGATTACAGGTGATAATCTATAGAGGGTATCTAGGAGCTGACCGAGAGCAGGAGGAAGACGAAGGCACACGTCCCCAGCACCATGATCTCCTTGTTCCCCTTCCCCTCTGCATGGAGCTTCCTGTAGAACGGACCAATGAGGATGGACCTCAACAGCAGACAGAGCAGCAGTACCGCGGCTAGTGACACCAGAACCTGCACCAGCAACACCAGCACACGTGCACCTCCCAGCAGCACACTGAAACACACACCATCAGACAATACACACACACACAATATAAGACCAGCACACGCACACCTCCCAGCAGCACACTGAAACACACACCATGACACAATACGCACACACACAATATA
Organism: Molva molva; assembly: GCA_900323295.1. NCBI lineage: Eukaryota > Metazoa > Chordata > Actinopteri > Gadiformes > Lotidae > Molva > Molva molva. Next base: position 16,508 of record OOFG01068407.1, on the reverse strand, counting down.
AGATAAGGGATGAGGGAGGATGTGTATGTATATTAGGGTACAATACAACCAGATAAGTTTGTGTTGGAGCTCTGGGCGTGGATGAGGGGGGGTGTGTGTATATATATATATATATATATATATATGTGTGTATATATGTCAGTAGTAGTGTATATATGTATGTATATCATGTGTATTACCTGTCTGTGTTGGAGCTCTGGGCCTGGATGAGGGAGGGCAGGACAGCGATGAAGAGACCCAGCTGGACGTCCTGCATTACCAGCATTCCCAGTAGAACACTGCTGTACTCCACATCACCTAGAACACACATATACACTTTATACATATACACATATACAATATACATATATACCGGTACAAAGTAGAACACTGCTGTACTCCACATCACCTAGAACACACATATACACTTTATACATATACACATATACAATATACATATATACCGGTACAAAGTAGAACACTGCTGTACTCCACATCACCTAGAACACACATATACACTTTATACATATACACATATACAATATACATATATACCGGTACAAAGTAGAACACTGCTGTACTCCACATCACCTAGAACACACATATATATACTTTATAGATATATATATAGATATATATATATATACACACACATATACTATATACATATTTACACTAAGTAGAACGCTGCTGTACTCCACATCACCTAGAACAATGTTTTTCAACCTGTGGGACCACCTGCAGTACCACCTGCAGTACCCTCGCGTTCCACCAGTGGTACACCTGCACTTGGATTTGCGCATGGTGGAAATCCAAGTGCCCTGATGACCTTCTTGCCCACCAATCTCTGTTCTCCTCTTTTTCTGCCTCCTATTTGCAGGTTAAAGCTCCTTTTTTCAATCTAAGATTCAATCTTCCTTCTTCAATCCCCCAAAATGATTTCCTATTTTCTCCACCTTTCTCAATACCCCTACTCCTCCACCTCCTTCCCTCATACTTCCCCCACCCACCTGCTGTCACCACCTGTCCTTTAGCCACCTCTTCATCTCCTACTCTAACTTCCTTTTCACCACTCTCTCCCAAAGAGGTTCTATCCCTGGTCACTTCCCACCGCCCAACAACCTGCCCTCTCAACCCTATTCTCTCTCACCTTCTACAGGCTATTTCTCCCGATCTCCTTCCTTTCCTCAACCATTATATTAGCACCTCCTTGACAACTGGTTGTTTTCCCAACACTTTAAAGCAGCGATAGTGAACCCTCTTTTAAAGAAACCCACACTCATCCCATCCGATAAAGAATTACCGACCTGTCTCGCTTCTACCATTTATTTCCAAAACACTTGAGTGTGCATTATTTTTGATTCAAGGCAGGCCACTCAACTGAGACTGCCCTCCTTGCCGTCAAAGAGAACTTCACACTGCTAGAACAGCCTTTCAGCAGTCTTCAACACAGTGAACCACCAGATCCTCATCCACCCTCCAAGAACTAGGAATCTCAGGCTCCTCACTCTCCTCTGCACTATCCTACCTCAAGAATCGCAATTACACAGGGACCCCAGCTGCCGCTCAACAAAATTTTGATAGTTTGCTGTCCTTGCTCCACAATGGTGGAACCCCACTGACATCAGCACAGCTGAAACCCTTTCCCTCTTCCACCGCAGGCTGAAAACTCATCTGTTCAGACTGCATCTTGGCCCATGAAAGGAACAAAATAACAAATAAAATGTAAAGTGTATATTCTATCTCTTGTTTCTATAATGTAGCACTTAAATAAGTTAGCTTATTTTATGAAGTTTATGTACTGGAATGCTTCGTGCCCTTTTTGGTTGCTTTGGGAAAATTGTGTATGTAAAAGTAGAACACTGCTGTACTCCACATCACCTAGAATACACATATATAGTATATACATATATATATACATATACTATATACATATATACACTTAGTAGAACACTGCTATTCATACCTTGTTATATATAAATATAACACAGTTGTATAACAGGGGATGTAAGATATATATATAGAATGATAGAGTGATAGATGCAGAATCAGAAGAAGCAACAGACATACAGACAGCCAGACAGACAAATAGACAGACAGACATACAGAGTTACAGACAGACAAAGAGACGGAAAGACAAACAGACAGACAGACAGACCCACCGTCCTTCTCTGCAGCCAGTAGGCGTGAGACGAGGGGGGTGCTGGAGAGAGCCAGGCAGCTGGATATGAAGACGGTCTGTGTGGGTCTGATCATCAGCACCTGGCCCCACAACAGACCAGCCCCCACCATGAGGAGGCTGAGACAACAGGAACCCTGCACTGACGGCTTCCACACCTACACACACACACACACAGATCGAGAGACACATTGAGCTGGGTTACACTTTTGCGATCCAATCTCGCCAGGACGTGTCAAGTGCCTATATGGAAGCTCCTAGATCAGATCTAGGCTATTGTGATCCCACGCGCCAGATCCCATATGGTAGTCGTCTGGCTCACATTGTGATTGGATCTGAGCGGCGTGTAGACACAATCCGCCCACCATCCATCAGATAACTAACTACTGAGCCACACACCCGTGCCCTGATTTACGGCACATGCATTACTCTGTATGCACAGGATACTACCAAGAATAAAAATAAACTATCTGCAATGGTAAGTAAGAATTTAATGGATGAGATGATCATTAGTTTCCACACCAAGTAAAGTTAGTTTTCGTATTTATATCATATAGCCTATGAAATTCGGCGACAAACATCAATTCAGTGTTGAATATTAAACTAACACATAAACACACAGAAGTGTAGAATCTAGATAATGTTAATAACCTGGAACGACGGTCAAACCATTTGGACCAATGTTACGTGCCGGCAGGGGCAAAGTGCCTGTTGGGTGTTCTTCCCTCCTGGTTTTCTTTCTCTCCCTCTCCTGTTTACTCTTCTATAGCTCCTAACGACGTGATTGGAGTTCACCTGTGCAGTCTGGTCCTGCTGCTAATTGGTTGCCTCGGATTGGGAACTGGCATATAACCTTGCCAGTCAACCGTCGCTCTCGCTCTTCCTTGTTTTGTGCTTGACTGTTAGCCTTAGCTGTTGCACTCTTTGAGCAATCCTACGGTACTTTGGTACTAGGTATGTGAGGGGAGGTGGAGAACAATTACTAAGTTGGGGGTACCCTTTACATTGTACACACGCAGCGTAAAACCCATGTCTAGAGACACTAGTTATTTTGCTCGGTGCCACCCCTGTAATCATTATGGCAACGTGTATTTTTAGAGAAGCCAGATAGGCCTTTTTGTTTTTATTTTGAGAAATGGAAGAGAGCCAGGCCTTGTTTTGTGATACTTATTTCTTTGTTTTGGCACAACCACAATTGTTCCATCCTCTCCCACATATTTTGACTAACTCTTGTTATGTTTGTTATGAGTTGAAACATTTGGAATAAACCCTTTAATTGTCACTTCTCCTCTGATTCCTTCAATGTCTTTGGTTGTCACGTTATTGTCTCCCGTATTTCCACCACGGGGACATAACAACCATTATAAATTACAAGTAAATGAATAATTGTAATGAAAAACGGCTTGACATGTCAGGAAAGATTGGTATCAGAGGTACCTTTCTCAGCCGCTCCGGGGAGAACTCAAGACCCACCACGAACAGGGTGAAGAAAACCCCCAGTTCACCTAGCGTCTCCACCTGCACCATGGACTGACACACACAATATCACAGTTCATCTAGTGTCTCCACCTGCACCATGGACTGACACACACAATATCACAGTTCACCTAGCGTCTCCACCTGCACCATGGACTGAAACACACAATATCACAGTTCACCTAGCGTCTCCACCTGCACCATGGACTGAAACACACAATATCACAGTTCACCTAGCGTCTCCACCTGCACCATGGACTGAAACACACAATATCACAGTTCACCTAGCGTCTCCACCTGCACCATGGACTGGAACTCACACACACATGCAAACACACACCTTGATAGTGTTGAGTCCGGAGGGTCCCAACAGGACTCCACAGATGATGTAACCGAACATAGGAGGGAGACCCAGCAGGGAACAGAGCCAGCCACACGGGAACGACAGCATCACCACACACACCAGGTCCTGGGAATACAAGTCATCGTAATCATCACACACACACATACACATCATCATACACCCTAGGAACACACACATCACCACACACCAGGTCCTGGGCGTACAAATCATCCTCATTATCACACACCCACGGTCCTAAGAACACACAAACACACCCACCCACACACACACACACACACACAAACAACACCAAGGTGTTGAGGCTTGGTCGGGGTAAAACCAGGACCCCATGGGAGGAGGGGTGTTTGACCTTGATGAGGTGGGGGTCGGCCCGGGGCATGGTGGAGTCACGGGGCTTGGTGAGGATGTACTGGTTGTTCTGGGAGTCGATGAGCATGCTCAGTCCCAGATCGTCCTCCGCCTCCCTCCTCCGGGACACATTCTTCCTCTTCCTCCCGTCCTCCTCATTCTCCTCAACTCTGAGCACCGCCTCCACGTTCACCCCCTTCATCTGTGGGGCGGATACTGTGTGTGTGAGTTACATGATGTGTGTTTGTGTAAGTGCCGCACACCTGCTTGTTGTTATCGAAGGTGGGGTCATTAAACGGGTAGTAAATCAAAAAACGTTTGTTCCATTTTGAACGTAGTAATATGTGTTATATGATCTTCAACATAGTAATTTATACCATTTTATCATGTTTTCTGAAATAAGACCGTCATTTAGAGAACACAGGAGTTCAATCGTAACTCTCTGGTTGTCTCTGCCAACCAGAGACCGTTTGTGAACGTTCCTCTCCGCTCTGAAAACAGCAAACATTATTTTCGTGATGTTGAAGTTCTATCATCGAGTCAATAATAGCTTGTCAATTAATAGCTTGTCACTATCAAAGGTATGTTCGTTAAGCCCCTCCCACCTGCTTGTTGTTATCAAAGGTGTGTTAATTAAGCCCCTCCCACCTGCTTATTGTTGTCGAAGGCGTGTACTTTAAGGCCCTCCCACCTGCTTATTGTTATCTAAGGCGTGTACGTTAGGCCCTCCCACCTGCTCATTATTATCGAAGGCATGTACGTTAAGCCCCTCCCACCTGCTCATTATTATCGAAGGCATGTACGTTAAGCCCCTCTCACCTGCTTATTGTTATCAAAGGCGTGTTCCTCTATCTCCTCTTCGAGCCGGTCTGCGGCCCGGCGGACGTCCTCCAGGATCTCATCGAGCATGGACAGGGTCTTGTTCTGGGCCAGAGCGCTCTTCAGCGCCTCTTGCTGGTGCTTCTCGGCTGCCAACAGTTCCACGTACTCCTGCTCCTCCTAATGCCGGAGAAACCCAACAACACCACTGTCTATTAAAGATACCCTATCTTCACTACTAGGGGTGATGTTAGCTTGTTGATATCTACCCATTAGGGTCATCACTGTGGGAGGTTGTGGGAGGTTCCTCCCAGATCTATGATGGATAGATCAGCCAACCAGTTGATACAGTTCACTGGGTAGGCTGAAAGCTTGATCTATCCAACATGGTGCTGGGTGGACACTCCCACTTGTGATGTCACTTTAGGGGTCGCATTACAATTACCTTGTAATGGCTCATCGACATCACACCTGGTGGTAAAAAGGGGCCCTTTAAACTCCAAAATCCCCAAAAAATAAATAAAACATTTGAAATTCCCTGTCTTGTTTCTATATTGTAGCACTTAAAAGATCCATCTATATACATCTCAGGTGTGTGTGGTCGCCATGTGAACCTGCTCTGTCTCACTTTGATGGCAGCCTCTCTGAGGGCCTCGAGGCGGAGCCGGCTGCTGTCCTTCATGTTGACGACGTCGCGGTAGTCCCCCTGCAGTGCCCGATGGAGACTCACCACCGCCTGGAACACCAGACTCTCACTCTCGTTCAGCTCCTTCTGGAACACCTCCAGAGTGTGCACCTGGTGGAAAGGTCAACACACATGTAAGATAAGATAGTATTTGATCAATCCTAGACAGGTAACACCAGGTACCTGGGTGGTTGAGATAGGTCATTTACTGGTATGAATCTGTCTGGTGGGCAGTAGGTAATACACAGGTAATAGACTGTTAACATTAGACCTCATTCAACTAAGTAACACAGGAAATCACAAATGAACTATAAAACACTAATATAGAGATACTACAAAACAATAAACCACCACACTGTACTTTTGTGCTGATCCCTATCCCAGATGGCAGAAGCTAGTCTAACACCTGTTCCAGTCCCCACCTGGAAGAGCCTCTCTGGCTCTGAGAGCATGTCTAAGACCTGTTCCAGTCCCCACCTGGAAGAGCCTCTCTGGCTCTGAGAGCGTGCGGTCTCTCCCCACGGCATCTGCAGCCGCAGACAGCTTCCTCACCACCATCTTCTTCTGCCGGAGGAGGCCGGCCAGGCGCTTGCAGCTGTTCACCAGCCAGGTGTTACTGGGTGCGGCGCCGCGCCCGCGGTGCAGCTTGATAGCCTGCTGGGCCACGTGCTCCTTCTGGAGCCCAGCTAGCGCCCCCACCAGGCCACAGCATACCAGCACACACACAGCCTGCATCCAGACCCTTACTCACCACTCTCACCCTGAGGGGACGATAGAGAGGATAGACATTATCTAGAGACTTTATCTATACTCCTACGACAGAAAGGATCTCCAGCTCTAGTAGTCCACAGAACGCACTTTGTTGAGATGAAATATTGTTGTTGAATTTAGACAGCACTTTGAAAGGTTATCTACTGTTGCAACAGTTTGGACTACCACTTAACAAACTACTATAATAACCCTACTACTACGAAGACTGGCTCAACCTGTTGATTCACAAATCATGTAGGCATGTGCTTTGTAACCATGGTTAGATTATTTCAGACCTGCGGTCCTCTACTACATGTCATCCCATCTCTTCTTCAACCCTCGTCACTGTCCTCTCCATAAAGGCAATAAATCCCATAAAAATGTATTAAAAACGAATCTCGGTAATAACCGGAAATAACCTAAAGAGAGACATTAAGATAAATAAGATCCAATAAGCTACAAGTCTAGCAAGGACCGGGCAAAATAAAAGCAAAAGCTATTGCTTATATTTACCATTTCAAGGTTAAAGCACCAATCTTTATATTACCTCTATATAGCTGATATATTGACTGCACTACTAGCTTGTCACTTGTCACTGTGGGAATAGGTGTGGTACATCCGTTTACAGTGCAAACAACAGCCAATCCATTTACCTAGAAACTTTACTCTCGAGCCACTGGTCAGTGGCTCGCTTAGAACAGACAGCAGACGTAAATGCAAATGTATAATGAACTGTCTACATATTGTCTGTCTACACCACACAACACCATAGGCTACTACACCATAACCTGATACAAAGAATATAGAACAGAGCAAATGTTGTAAAGTGTAGAAGTTGAGTCCATACCTTGATGAACATGAGTACAGTAGGGAGAAGTTTACTTTCCAGTCAAGGTTCCTTTCTTTCTGATAATATCCCGATCATCAATAGGACCACTGTTCACGCTGTGCCTAGTTAAAGGAGAGAACACACACACACACACACACACACACACACACACACACACACACACACACACACACACACACACACAAATTGTCAAATTACATGGATACACAAATGTCATTTGAAATCTGAATGTTCGCCTCAATAATTGCCTGCTTCCAGTGGGATACCGAGAAAGCACTGACAACTTAACGATTATCTGAATTGTTATTATTATTATTAAACTGTCGCCTCACTAAATCACTACACCAACACGTCACAAAATACCACAAGAATACAAATCAAACCCGATGATTAAAAGGCGAAGGTTGGTGGCTACCTGCAAAAGTATCTGCGATGTGTTGAGTTGGACCTCCTCTGTGACCGGCGAAGGAAATACAATCATGCTCTTGTGCCCCAGCCGCAGCAGCAGCCTCCCTGTCCTGTCGCTGCCACATATCTGGAGCCGACGCTCTGTGCCCCGCAGACGCGTCCACAACGCAAGCAGTCGACCGCACCTTTCTCCTTTGCCACGACCTCGATATGTGCTCTGAACCGCAACGTCATGACACTGTCGGCACCGGCACGGGCATATAGGATATATATAAAAGGTATTTTCGTCCAGATTATTTGGGGAGAAACTGGGGGGGACGGGGACTTTGATTACTTCCTAAACATGGGTTTATCTGTTTTGATATGGGAGTTGTAGTTTTCAATCGTTGTGTTAAAATAGTCTGCCCATGTCGAGTATATATCTATTCAACGCGGGGTTTAAGGTAACATAAGTACGTGTCGATGTATTTGTATAGTCATTGTATTAACTTTTGACTTGTTACCAGGTTTGACCACTGATTCTCTGTTCTTATATATCTCGTGATTCACTCATGATATGTTGCGCAAGAGGATTATCGTCTTCGTTCTCGATGTCATTTAAACGACCCTTGTATTACCAATCAAGCAAATGCATATTTTTGGGACTTGTTCCTTTTATTGTATAGTTTTAATAAACAAAACACATCACAAATACAAGGCCTTTATTTCACGAACTTATTTAGAACTACAATTCCCAGGGTTTACGTGTGTGTAGGGGTAGCGCCCGTGTTTTGGCGCACGCGCAAAACATAAGTAATAGGATCTCAAGTTGGCCATAACAACGGCTGTTAACATGGTAGGTTAAGATTAAAAAGAGACAAACACACCGATTTCAACCCAGTAAAATCATCTTAATGATCGTATTGTATCATCGCGCACACGCATACATCCGGGGTCGCGGTGTCCTCGGCAGAGTGTCGCATAGTGAGAGTGATGGCCCGTATACTATACTAAATATAAGATAAATAGAAAGGCAGCTGGTATGTCGAGCGATTGGACACCCGCACTCCGTGCACGTACCTTTCCCTTTTTGGCATGTTGCATAGTCTAAGTTTGGTTGAGAGGGACAGTTGCTGTCACACACACACACGCCCCATGGTTTGGAAAGTGGGTCGCTGGTTAGATCCCCGGGTTGCTGGTCAGGTTTAGTCTGCGGTGTGCTAATCTCCCCGATAGCCATCTTGCAGCTAGCTCACATACTTCATGTAAACAAAGGTGACGTGCTGTGCGTGTTGTGCCTCTCCACATAAAACTACAGGTGTCCTCGCGTGACTGCACGTAGCGTGACTTCGACTGGCTACCCTTAGATCTCTTAACCTTATCACCATGACAACAAGTTTAGTTGTAGCATATTTATATAAGTTAATATTTGTAAAATATGTATATATATATTTTTTTTTAGTGTTTGTGTGTCATTACCACTTGTGTGCACGGTGCCATGTTACTGAAGTATATGTATGTATGATAATAAACATGGTGTAATGTTATTAACACAGGGTGGTTGTGATGTCTTTCAGAATAAGCTCAAGTCCTGGCAGAAGGAGAAGGTGGGACAGTTCATGTGCTTCTCGCAGGCAGGGGAGAGCACGGCCCTGTTCTGTCTGGCGCAGAACGACTGGAAGCTGGAGGCGGCCACCGACAACTTCTTCCAGCACCCTGAGCTGTACTGCAGAGACCCCATGAAAACCACCGCAGACCGCAAAAAGCTGGACCAGCTCTACAACAGATATAAAGGCAAGAAGCAGTCGCAATATATTATACTAAGGTGATATCATGACATCTATTATCACATGTTCTGCTCTTCTATCCAGAACTCCACCGGGTCAGTGAATGGTCAATATGAGACCAAAACCTTAATGAATGACCCTACAGTACGTCCTCATGTCATGGATGTTGTAGGACAATTCTTCTCATTGTCAAGTTGGACTACAAGACTATATATATATATATTTTTTTTACTGAATGTTAAAGGGGCCTTATTTTCATGTAATTGGAAGCAATTTCAGCCATCTACCCATTAGTGACATCACAAGTGTGAGTGTCCAACCAGATGTATGATGGATAGATCAGCCCAACCTATTAGTACAGTTTGGGGCAGGGTGGTAGGTTGATCTATTCATCATACATCTGGGAGCACATGCCACTTGTGATGTCATCACCAGTGGATAATAAGCCTCACAGTTGATGGTAAAATATTGTTTCTTTTAATAATAGACATTAAAGATAAACATTCATAACAATAACAAAGGCTATTGTTGTGTCTTGCAGACCCTCAGGATGAGGGCAAGATCGGAGTGGACGGGATCCAGCAGTTCTGCGACGACCTGATGCTGGATCCGGCCAGCGTCAGCGTTCTGGTCGTGGCGTGGAAGTTTAGAGCTGCGACCCAGTGCGAGTTTAGCCGCAAAGAGTTCCTCGAGGGCATGGCAGAACTCGGGTGAGTGGTGGTAAACTTTGTTAACACAACCAAGTAGTGTTGTATGGCGCTATGTTTTATACTCAAAGTAAAATTTACAGCGAGCTTGCTAGTGAATGTAACCAGTTTGAGGCCTAGCTATTGGTCTTTATCTAGCTGTGTACCTAACAATTATTCTCTATAGCTAGCTACGTACATAACCATTAAAGTTCTATAGTTAGCTATAACGTAAGAAGCAACGTTATGTCGCTAGCTGTGCACGTATTCTAACCGGCTGATGCTTTAGCTAGCTGTCTATAGCTAGCTAGTGTATGTAACGTGTATTTGTGTGTGTGTGCATGTGTGTGTGTGTGTGTGTGCATTCAGATGCGACAGCCCTGACAAGCTGAAGGCCATCCTGCCCAGACTGGAACAGGAGCTTAAAGACACGGGGAAGTTCAAGGATATGTACCAGTTCACCTTCAACTTCGCCAAGAACCCCGGACAGAAGGGACTAGGTCAGTGTTTCCCAACCTTGAGGTGGGGACCCCACCTGATATGCAGATGGAGTCACGGGAGACTTGAGCTATAGATATTTTGCTGATACATTCCTCATAGAGGTCCTGTATATACTAACAGACTCCCTAATGATCCATAGCCATTCATATATGACGACTACTAATCACTTAAAAGACAACCAAATCCCCTAGTTTGGTCATTCAGGGTCAGGACGGCCAGCTCCCCTGTAAACGCCCCCTTCAATTCACTTTCAATAGGCGGAGGACAGGTGTGTCGCATCATCTCTTAGGCAGCAGATAACCCCATCAGCCAATCAGAGATGATGCATGCAAAGCATTTGTTTAACCTATAGAGGGAGTCCTCTACATGCAAACAAATGTACAGATGCTAGTGTGGTTTGGTTCTCCTCTAATGTGGTGCGATGCACATGGTTCACTGGGATATTGATGTTACAGCCAGATATGTTGGAAAGCAGATGTACACATTTTAAGACCTGAAAATGGGGTACTAGGTACACACTGGGATGAGATCCTGGGGGAACACAGTCCACTTGGAGGAGATACTGGGAGGGAACTTCTTAAAAAGGCTATACCTGTGACCTTTAAATGTTATTTGTTCACTATCACCATCACAAATGGATGCTAGTAACAATTTCCATTTACACTTTTATTCAAAGGTACTTGTGAGGTGAATTATATTGAATTGAATTTAAGTGAATTATATTATATTTAGATACATGTCATTAAAGAGCAGGTATGGGTTAGGGCATCTTGCTCTAGGATATCTACAGGTAGGCTGCAGATGTGGAGCTTCAAACCCAGAACATTTCGGCTGGGAGTGAAACACCCTCACCACTTGACTAGTCTGTGCCCCTTTCCCAAAGTTTTGTTCTGCTGTAGACATTAAACATTATGTTCTGTGTTCTGTTGTAGACCTAGAGATGGCCGTGGCCTATTGGAACCTACTGTTGACAGAGCGTTTCAAGTTCCTAGACCTCTGGAATAGATTTCTACTGGTGAGTCCATCTTATCAACCCAAGATCCATGCTGTTGTACTTCACATATGTAATGCTTCATACGAGTGTTGTGATTTTTTTTTTTATATTAACAACATGTAGGGAGCACTTTAATACAGCTGTCATCACAGAGATGTCTCTGGATAGATAATCCAAGTATGAGAGTCCAAACAGATACTTAAAGACCGGTCTTCCGTATTATGGACCAACACTGTTTCTGCAAAAAAACAATGACTGCACCAGAGATTAACACAAAGAACGTGAATCCCAGACAGATGGCGTCAATGATACAGCTTTTCCTCGATTTCTGTTGTTGCAGACCGTTTATTTTCACAACACAGGTATTAAACAGTACTCTTATATAAGAAAATAGTCAAGCGTGACGGTTCGCCTTTAAATGTTCTCTAAAGTCCATGTCTTCCAGTAAAAACGTGCTCTGTGTTAAGGAGCACCATAAGCGGTCCATCCCTAAAGACACGTGGAACCTGCTGCTGGACTTCGGCAACATGATTGCAGACGACATGTCCAACTATGACGAGGAAGGTGAGGACTTACTCACTTTCAGATACACCTTAACTGCCAGGACAGATGCAGTGCAGCCATTCTAGATTGCTATATCCTTTATGCTATATCCTATATGGTATATTGTAATATGTCAGCTTCTAATACGACATTTAAACCAGAGGCTAACTGGCCAACCCAGAGCCTGTGGTATAGGACACTATATCCATGGTGATAATGTGTGTAGTATCCATGGCGATACGAATGTTGTCGTCTTATTTAACTTCTTGGCTTGATGATAGGTTCAGAATAAGTAAAATAAATTATCTGACTTGATTGATTACCAAGGAGAAATTTGGGAATGAGATCAATAATATACATTTACAAGGACATAGCCTCTTCAGTATCTGACTAATATGGTGGACAGGATCAATAGATCACGAGACTTAATAGACTCTGGATTTACTAAATTTGTAATCCAGACTAACCACTTTTCACCCTCTTACTCATCCAACCCCCCCCCCCA
>OOFG01068178.1:0-11354 GCA_900323295.1 Molva molva | reverse complement strand
CACACACACACTCACACACACACCCACCCACACACCCACCGACACACACACACTCACACACACACACACACACACACACACACACACACACACACACACACACACACACACACAACACACAACACACACACACACACACACACACACACACAGAACCCCATAATTACGGAGCAGTGGAGCCATCTAAGCGGCGGTTGTCCCAGAGTGGCCCGCCGTGGGATGCTGTGATCTGTGATCAACTCAGGCCCAATATAGAAATAAACTGCCATTTCATCCTTGACCCGACAGCAGCACTTATATATTTAATTTCCTTCGATAGCTACATATTTCAAAAAGTGGTTCCTAGGCTGATCCCTGGTCAGAACTTGCTGGAGAGCTTCCCCATCCCAGAAGCCCATGTGTTGCCTTTCCTCACTGACGTAATGGAAAACACATCTAACCGGCTTTAGCTGAAACATTCATGTTTTTTTATTTGTGTTTATTGATATCTTCAGTGAGACACCTATGAATCTTATTCAAAATGTAGTTGCATCAAACAGCAAAAGGAGTCCACCAGAAACACTTCCTTTCTGTGTACAAATAATAATCAGCAGGATGTCATCTTTTAGTATCTTCTTGTAAATACATATACAATATTGTTCAAATTAAAATAAAATGTAAAAATAACTTAAATAATTTGAGGGTATTCATTTATATTTATTAATTATTATGGTTGTCTGAACAAGGATGGGAGAGCAATTACTTTGTAAGCAAGAGTATAGGATGATTTGCTTCAATTGGATCCCATGTTAGGAACACACCTACATGACACTAGAAGCACTGTATAGAAAATAACATTTCTGTACTTTATAATACCACACATCAGCAGATACAAATATGTGTTGTGCCACTGAAGAGATAAACAAACAGACAGAGACCAGGTTGAGGCAGGTAGCATGACAATTATTTTTATCTTTGTTGATTTGTATTCAAAACAACCCATTGAGTGAAGTGACAGAAGGCAGGAGAAGTGTCACAAGGAACAAGTTGTGATGTGTGCTGGAGCCCTTGTTCAAGTAGTATTCGGCCACCTTTTTGTTTGGGTTGGTCCCATTGAACCACAGTTGCATGCATTTGCCAGACTCCTTGGTGAGGTCAGTGTAGAGGTACGACTTGGACCAGATCTGCTCACACATGGACTTGGCTGTGGGGTAAACGTCTGTCCACTTTTTGCACTGTGCGTTCTGTGGGCACTGGTTGGTTCCTGCGGGTGGAGGTGAAGCGTTAAACTGAGAAAGGAATGGAGGGAGGAGAAACGACCTGTGAAAGAACTGCATTGGAGGGAAAGGGTCAACCAGCATATAAGCAGTACTTTTGAGTCTGATACTTGGTAAACCAACCCCCTCAACGTGGTTGGAGAAAGTAAGAGGCAGTATTGAATGCCCCTTAGGTGAGGCAATAAAAGTAGTAATCATGACATTCCATCTACTATTTTGACTCCACTGTAAATACAGCAAGCAATCGACTGCTTTTAATTAGGTCAATATGCAACAACTGTTCTGGATATTCTGCACTAAAGAGAACAGAGTTAGGTTGCCCTTGTTAAGTTTGTATTGCAATACAGGAGAAAGACATTGGAAGCAGTCCAGAACTGTCTCTCTGCTAACTAAAGATTTTGAGGGTTTTTACAGATAGTTAAGTATTCATTTGACTGGTGGAAATTATTATATTATTATATTATTATTATATACTATATTTGTATGTCTCCTGTCTTGTAACCATTAATTCAATATAACCATAAACGTTGAATGGTTCATATTCTTTTGGGCTGTTCTTGCACACAAGTGTTTTACACCCAGAGTCTAAAGCAATACTTTTGAAAGAATTAACAGTAATATTATAGCATATCATGTTACAATTTCCATTACACAACACAGCTAAGCAGTGATGCATAGAGGGACTAAAATTACATTCACTATCACTGAGTAGTACATTGGTTTGAAGACATAAAACGTAAACCTTATCCAACACGTACAGCCAACACATGGCATTGCCTGTTCTCCGATATAGTCACCGCTCTCTGTGTGTGTGTTTGAGAGAGTGAGTCATGAGAGAGAGCGAGCAAGCAACAGAGAGAGAGAGAGAGAGAGAGAGAGAGAGAGAGACAGACAGACAGACAGACAGACAGACAGACGGACATAATTGATTATTCGTACCAGATTTCCAGTCCCATCCAAAGTGCCAGTCGGTCTTGCAGGTGAGGTCATCCTTACAGTCGTCCCACCAGGTGTGGCAGTCTTCCTTACACAAGGGCACATCAAGGATGCGCTCCTTACGCCAGGACTGGTCCACCTACACCAGCCACAAGCAAGTGATTTATTGCAATGAACCCTTGCCCATCCCCAGGGCTATTGTGCTAAATCATGCTGCTGTTCCCCTTGGCCGAATCAGGTCACATGTGGTTCTGTCTGCTCATGTCCACATCACCATGGTGTACAGTGACAACAAGCATACTATGAGTATTTTGCATTGATCAAGAAATATGACAAACATACATTTGAGTGTTTGTATAATATAAATATAACCCCAAACAGCACTTAACAAAAAGGAATGGTTGCAATTGTGAAGTCAAGAACACATGTTCAATGACATTGTGTTCCATTTTTTTGAGAACAATTAAATTAAGCCTAGGGCGGTGGAATATTGATGGGGTACTAATTGAATCCTTGCTTGCTGGTTTACAGTCATCTATTCTTTCTGTACAGTGACTATAATGTATTTATATGACCTCCAGTCTCAATGTTTATTCTAGATGTCTATTTAAATGTTTATTCTACAGGCGGTGTATATCATTTATACATACAATTAAAACTAGATATGTCGAAATGGCCTTTTTCTGAAGAAAATGCGTTCGGTTGCATGAGCCTAGCAAGGTTATTACGCAAATACGTTAATTTTCAAGTCCCTGGTCCACTTAGCAGCTGACTTGTGATTGATTGAATAATGTTGGTTTACTTGCATATATTTATTTGCGTATAACTCAGCCACTTTTAACTTAATCAAAAAATGTGTACCAAATATTGTGTCATTTGGGTTCATATGGTTTATGTGAAACAAAATCGAGGTTTTCCAAAACTTTGAAGGTAGGCCTACAGAAAAATCGATCCAGACAGACCTGGGTCGTTGAGGCAAAAACATTCAGCATGTCAAGTAAGTCCCATATACCAAGTATCAGAATTGGTGATGGCTGATAGTTAAACATAACCGCGAGTTATAGCGCCCCCGGTTGCCAAAGTGGTAACACACTTTGAGACATGGTTACTTCCGGTTTCCGTATGTTTGCCACATTTTGACTCCATATATTCACGCTTGGAGTGGTTGATTTTGGCGTTTACGCCTTCACCCTCCATATTAAAAAAATAATGTAATGACAATTTATAAAAAAGTAAACACTATTATAATGGACGCGCCCTGCACTGACTTTATGCTCGACGTTTTGGTATTGGTTTGGTGTTGATCCCTCAAAAACTGTAGTAGGAGATAGTTAAGGAAAAAATAGGCGGAACAATAAAAAAAATATATGTATAAACATGGTAACAATAGCGTGGCTTGCTTTGCAACCACACTAATAAGACAACATGTAAGGATCATACACAAAAGTTATATGAAAAGCCGTTATTCCTGTTCTGTTGTACCGCAGAACCATTCATTTGCTGCCATATAGTGCTGCAAACAAGAAATACAGTAATGCACAAACCCACCATCAAGACTTACCTTCTGTATCCATGGTCCCAGATGCGGAGAGCACTCGTAGAAGCAGGTGTCCTGGACGAAGTGTTGCTTGCATTTATCAGACATGGTGCCACAGTGGTTCCAGTTAAAGTTGTAAAGGTAGGAGTTATCATCATGAGCCTCTGTGGTGGTGTTTGCTGTGCAACATGCGTTGTCATTCCAAGGAGAACACTTGAGGGGATGAAATGGAAAGTGGGATAATAGGACAATGTAATGTAATGTGATTCAACACAACTAAATTAGGATAGCATAACACAACACAACACAACGTAGTGTAATGTAGCACAGCATAACACATAATAAAATCCAACACAACACAATTAAAAAAACGATTAATTGTGTATTGAAGAGACATCGGCACATTCATATTATTTCAATATTGTTTTCTGCATTTGGAGATTGTAATTTTTCTGGAATAATATCAAGTTTTTGTTGTTACCTGCTTGTAAAGTTTTCCCTCAACCCCAGGCTGAGTTTTGTGGTGTTTGGCATCCATGCACATGTTCAGTTTGTCCAGTGATAGAGTGCGACATGTTAGGGCTAGCAACAAAATCAAACTTCCCCACATGGCTTTAAGAGATGGAGAGAAGAACAGATTGTGTTACTGTTGTGATTAAATCCAAGGTGATGATGAAGTGCTCTTTACAAAAGGTGGATCTCGACCTAATTTCCCACATGCAGAAAAACACAAAATTCATATCAACATTTTCAATACAGGTAAGTGACCCTTTATAATTCCCAATCATGAACTTAATTGAAATGGTGTTTTAAAGTGCAATTACTGTTAACTGGTTACAGAGGAGCTTGGAGCTAAATGTGATCAAGCTGTCCGTAGCGTATACAGTGGACAGTGCCAAGCGCAAGAGGAACGGGAATGTGTTCAAGCGGTCAGTACCAGATAAAGGGTTGACAAAACAGACAAAGCAGACAAAACTGCTTTTTGTTCTTCAAATCATGGATGGTGCTCCACACACCCACCATAAGTAGAAACAAAACACAACCACAATATTTTGTTTGATTTGAAAAGCATATTACTTTAATCATACTTTTACTAATATTCTATAGCCTAGGCTTGCTGCATCAGGAAGTTTTAAAAAACAGTAAATGCTTTGCTTCCTTCTTCTAACCATTATTTCGACATTTATTCTTTGCTGATTTACCTTATCGGATCAAAATTATAGGAATTTTTAAAGAAGCTGGGTTAACTTGTCTTTGGCCATAATGCCAAGATATACACACACAGCAAAGGGTGTGAGTAATCACCCATTTTCTCACAGATTCTACAACAATGAGTATGAAAAAATAAAGGATTCACTTTACCTTCAAGGAAAAGGCTGGCTTTCTATTGACTGAAAAATATTGTTTTTCTAACCTAGATAATTTTGTCTGAATGTATGTATTCATGGGATAGACGTCCTTAGAACATGGTGAAATGTAAAGAATGGCAAAGAGTGACTTGATATGTATCAAAGGCCAAAGTCTGTATGCCATGTGAGCTGGAATGTGAGGGGAGAGAGAGAAAGAGAGAGAGAGAAAGAGAGAGAGAAAGAGAGAGAGAGAGAGAGAGAGAGAGAGAGAGAGAGAGAGAGAGACATTGTGGAGGGAAGTGAGGAAGGAGAGGAGTCTCTGAAGATAGATAAAGATGGCCTTCTCCCATGAAACAGTTGTGGGCCTGGGTCTACATTGGTCATACTTAGGTTTTCAGAAACAGACTTTTAACAGAAAATATACCATTACCATACCATATCATATATCATTTTTTTGCTGTATCTTTGTATGAATAAAAGTCCTAAATGTTATTTTGGGCGTGGCTTGGTGGCTCACCCTGTAAGTGCATTACCCAAGTAGGCCCAAACATCTTGTAACGACGCTGGTTCAATTCCAGCCTGCGGTCATTTGCTACATGTCAACCTTCCTGTCCATCTTTACTGTCCTGTCCTCCTGACGGAGGCCAGATGCCCCCCAAGAAATATCCTTAAATAAATGACGAGATGTTCTTTGTGATTGAGAGTGAGCTGAACTGACGTCGAGGCTCCACGGTGCGCTCAGATCCAGGTGATCTGTGTTGATGTGTCGGGGTTCACTTCAGTCCACACTCCAACCATGGCAACGTGACTCATCCTGACACTTATTTCAGAAGTCATGTGACCACCTCTATCGATGTTTCCGTTTTTGGTTTGTTATCTTAGTTTCTTTATTTGATAGTCATGAAACCAAACCTACATGGCAATATAGCTCTTTCTGATTCTGATGTCCTGTGATTTCTATTACTTGAAACTCATTAGTTTCTTTCTCTTCTTCTTCTTTTTGTTGTTAGCTTTATTATGTTTAGTGTAACATTTGTATTGCAATTTTGCTCCAAAAAAAATGCTTCATAAATAAAGTTTGACTGATTTAAATGTTCAAGACAAGTGAAAACCCAAAGAGATTAAGGTAGTACATAGACATTATGTAGTGCTGACAGCTACATCTCCGTTGGTAGTGAACTGCTGACTGTATTTTCAATGATTAAGCTAAGTGTTGCGAGTAAGTGTTGCGATTAATAAGCACATAGATAGTGTATCTGCGAGAGTTTAAAATAAGCTTTGTTAATTAAATAAAGAGATGTTGTTGGATAGTTGCCCTTCCAGGCCGATAGCATCGCTTAGCTTCGCTAGGTCTGAAGCTATCGCTTAGCTTCGCCAGCTCTGTTGTATCGTTATCTCACCTAATCTTTCAATTACCCTTGTGTGTGTGTGTGAGGAAGAACTTCGAAAACACACACACACACACACACACACATACACATTGCTGGAATGAGTGAACAAAGTAAGGCAGGGAATTGACACGCATACACTATGGGTACACACGCACTGACACAAAGAGACACTCAAACACACACACGCGCCCAATCAGCAGTAGCGGACCTCCTGCTGATTGACAAATCAATACGGTGAAGTATTGATCCATGATCCAGGCCTCATCCATCTATAACCACTGTGTGTGCGTGTTTGTATGTCTGTGTGTGTGTGTGTGTTTGTTTGTGTTTTTGTCTGTGTGTGACTGTGTGTGTGTGTGTGTGTGTGTGTGTTTGTGTGTTTGTCTGTGTGTGTATGTGTGTGTGTGTGTGTGTGTGTGTGTGTTTGTTTGTGTTTGTCTGTGTGTGTGTGTGTTACTGCGACGGCTATGCCAGGTACCGCTATTCTATGAAAGGCTATGCTAGTTGCAGATATGCTAGGTGTGGCTATGCTAGGTGGGGCTATGTTAGGTCTATGCTTGGTACAGCTATGCGGGTGGGCTGTGCTAGGTGTGGCTATGCGAGGTTCAGCTATGCTAGGTAGGCTATGCTAGGAACAGCTATGCTAGGGAGGCTATGCTAGGTATATGCTAGGTGACAAAGTAAGGCTGGTAGAGCAGTGATCACTTAGGACTGGTAGCAGAGCTGCTATGACGCTCTGTGGCAAGAGATCCTCTGCCACAGCTAATTCATCATTCTGCTATGTCCAGAGCCAGTCCCTCTCTCTCTCTGTTTCTCCCTCTCTCTGCATCCCTCTGTCTCTCTCTCTGTTTGTCCCTCTCTCTGCATCACCCTGTCTCTCTCTCTGTTTCTCCCTCTCTCTGCATCCCTCTGTCTCTCTCTCTGTTTGTCCCTCTCTCTGCATCACCCTGTCTCTCTCTCTGTTTCTCCCTCTCTCTGCATCCCTCTGTCTCTCTCTCTGTTTGTCCCTCTCTCTGCATCACCCTGTCTCTCTCTCTGTTTCTCCCTCTCTCTGCATCACTCTGTCTCTCTACCACTCGGCCTCTCTCTTTTTGGCTCTCTCTCATCTAACTTCCTCTTTTATCTTTCTCTATTCATATCTTCTCATTCTCTCTACCTCCCCTCACGTTCTCTCTCTTTCTGCATCTCTCAACTACTCTGTCTGCCTCTCTTATCTAGCTTCCTCTCTTTTATCTGTCTCTCTCTCTCCCCTTCTCATTTTGTCTCTGTCTCCATCCACCCCCATCTCTCTCCCTTTCTCGATCCACTCATTTGTTTTATAAGAAACGAGAAGGTGGCGGAAGCTGTTCATCAAGCTGTCTACCTTCTTCTCTGGCTAATCAAAGATAGGGATAAGGGAGAGACGGTGTTTACATTGAAATGACACGTCAATCCTTTACGCTGACGCTCACAGGGTTTATACGTGGAAATTGTACGATTCCAAACTGCATTAGGTGCATTCTGGGAAGTGGAATGCACTGATCAATGCAAAAAGAATTAGAGAATCAATAACATCAGCGCGATCGTCCAATCAGAGGTTTGGCTACTTAGATCTGCTTGATTGGGGATCAAATCAGATGACATTTCACAAGAGTACTCTGATATGGATATCACATTTCATAAGTATACACTGATATAAATATCACATTTCATAAGAACACATTGATATAAATATCACATTTCATAAGAACACATTGATATAAATATCACATTTCATAAGACCCCGCTAATACAAACTGTAAACCCTGC
Source organism: Molva molva (assembly GCA_900323295.1). Taxonomy (NCBI): domain Eukaryota; kingdom Metazoa; phylum Chordata; class Actinopteri; order Gadiformes; family Lotidae; genus Molva; species Molva molva. Next base: position 3,097 of record OOFG01068178.1, on the reverse strand, counting down.
TAATGTGCTGCCATTAGAGACATGCTAGCATCTCAACCACAAACCAGGGTTAGCAACGATGAAATCTAACAATAAGAATCATGTGTTGTTTTTGAAGTGAAGAACAAAAGGTCACGTTGTGACGGTCAAATCTTCGATAGAAAGACATTTTGTCGACTTTAATAGTCGAATCCTTGTGTCTGTAAAATGACGGGTGTGTAACAGCAGGACAACCATTGAGGATGGAGGTGCTAAATGAGTGATGCCACACCATTGCTTGTTTTCTATGAGGGAAAGCCTAAACGTTATACAATGTTTTTTTGTGGGGGTGGGAGATTGACTCAGTCTTCTGTGTGCAATTTGCTGTGTTATGTTTTGCTTTCAATAAATGTCCTTATTGTTTGTCTAATAACCCCTTTGTGTAATGGCAGTGGCACTATCCAATCATTCTCTTTTTCGAAGTAGAGCACATTCTAGAACGTTAGTCTAGAAGGTTACAAAATCTCAGGAAACAAAACTTCTCAAGTCTGGCAGCATTGCGAAACCATTAAACATTATCCCAAAAATGTCAAATGCAAGCTATGTCAACAGCAACTGTCATATCATATCACACGCGCTAGTGAACATGATTCTCTCCGTCGGCACTCAGTAGTGCATTTTCGTTCTGGGTGAGGCTGCACACCTGTTGCACGTTGAGCAATCAATGTGCAACAGGTTAAACCAGCCATCACCGTACACAGATCTCCTGCATGGCAACATGGATCACCATTTTCATGTATCACTGTCTGCAACCTTACAATCAACCAACATTGATTGTGTCTTCCAACACCACCACCCTGTGTCCTTGTCTGGAGGAGCCCAGTTAAAGTCACCTAGGTGGGGTGTGGCAGCCACCTAGGAGGGGTGTAGCGTTGTCCGTGCTACAGCATCATTCACATGTATTTATCATTTTAAATAAGTCAAACACTTCTACACCCCTGGGCCTCTTGGCGTCTCACCGTCATGGTTGGCGTTGCCCAGGGTCCAGGGTTCGTCGGAGTCAAAGTGGGTGTCCCCCCCGATGCCGGGTCCAGGGAAGTAGGCGTGGGCCAAGAACCCCCCCTCGCCGTCGAAGGGCGAGCTGTCCCCGTGGAAACCGGAGGCAAAGAAGATCATGATGTCGGCCTCCTTGATCTCATTCTTGATGTCGGCATAGGGCACCTCCTGCACAGAGGAGGACAGCATTACATAACCTCCTATAGAGGTACAGTAGAGTACAGTAGAGAGGAGGCCAGCTTTACATAACCTCCTAAAGAGGTACAGTAGAGTACAGTAGAGAGGAGGACAGCATTACATAACCTCCTATAGAGATACAGTAGAGTACAGTAGAGAGGAGGCCAGCTTTACATAACCTCCTATAGAGATACAGTAGAGTTCAGTAGAGAGGAGGCCAGCTTTACATAACCTCCTATAGAGGTACAGTAGAGTACAGTAGAGAGGAGGCCAGCTTTACATAACCTCCTATAGAGGTACAGTAGAGTACAGTAGAGAGGAGGCCAGCTTTACATAACCTCCTATAGAGGTACAGTAGAGTACAGTAGAGAGGAGGCCAGCTTTACATAACCTCCTATAGAGGTACAGTAGAGTAGAGAGGAGGCCAGCATTTAATATTCTCCTATAGAGTTACAGTAGAGTACAGTAGAAAGGACACCAGCATTACATAACCTCCTATAGAGTTACTAGGGCTGGGTTCAAATAATCGATTTTCTGATTAAAATTGATGTTCAGTGTTCCGATATCGATTAATAAAATCCCATGATCGATCCTTTAATATATGCCTTTTACCGTGCAAACACTTCGCTCGAGTTGAAATATTTTAACTTTCCCGCGAATTTCGCTTGATGCTGTGTTGTGACAGCCTATCAGCGTTCACTCCCTGAAGTCCAGATTGAACCGCAAAATGGAGGAGAAAGTAATTGTTGCCCTTTGCGGCTCCTGGAGCTCTATAATATCACGGCCAAAAGCTGTGTGTGCCTCCGGATGATATTATGAACCCATAAACGATGGCGTTGGGTTCTCCGACGTCTCTGGTACTTCCACAACAAGTAAAGACTCGCAATGGTGGTTATCTCGGCCATGGTTGAGAATGAATTGGCGGAAAGAAACATTGGTGTTCACAAGAGAGCCCCTCCTCCTCCAATATTCTTCAAAACGCGAGCACGGACAATGCTGCGAATTTGGTCCGTTCTGTGGAATTGATGGCGCTGTTGCACATTGGCTGTTTTGCGCACACACTCAATTTAGCCTCACAAGCAGCTCCTTATTTATTTACACTGGCTGTCTGGTTAAAATTTAAAGTTGTTTATAATACACTGAAGATATGTATGCATGGTTCATATATGGGATTTGTTAACCTATTTAAGGTTCTCTCTATCCCAGGGTGCTGCTCAGATCTGTTTAGATTTTGTCATGTCCTTTCATTACATTCCTTGTTACAGTACTTACTTGACTTCTGTACAGATACAAATAAGATATAATTAAAGCATAATGTATTTTTAATAATGCACTAGGTTAGAGGGTTCCTTGCACAATTTACAGCATTAGTTCTATGAGAATCTATTTCATAGCCAAGCAAAATTGGTATTACAACTGAAATATCCCTAACCCTATCGATATTGAATCGAATCAGACATTAAATCGAATCGGAAATTAAATCGAATCCGGACCTTGTGAATCGGAATCGAATCGTTTCGGGAAATCAGTGGTGATACCCAGCCCTAAGAGTTACAGTAGAGTAAAGTAGAGAGGAGACCAGCATTACATAACCTTCTATAGTTACAGTAGAGTAGAGAGGAATCTAGCATTTCATATCCTCCTACAGAGTTACAGTAGAGTAGAGTTACAGTAGAGTAGAGAGGAGTCTAGTGTTAAATAACCTGGTAGAGCAAAAAAAAGGACTACATTTCCCAGAATACCCCAGGGGAACATCAGAGTGATCCCAGGTGCCATGGCGATAAACAGTTTCTATAGTGACCGACCCACCTGGAAGGTGAGGGGAGTCACCGTCTGCCACACATCAAAGGCCTGGCGGATCGCCCTCTGGGTGTCCTTCTCCCCTACCTTAGGGGTGAAGTTAGAT
>OOFG01068165.1:7557-17972 GCA_900323295.1 Molva molva | reverse complement strand
ACCCATGAGCATAAAAGCTGTTGGTAAACAAACTCCACCGCAGGTGAGCTGACGTAGAAGTCCTGGGTCACCTTTGCCACGCCCTCTCGGGGAATGGGCGATCAAAGTCCAAGCAGCCAGACAGACCTGAGAGAGAGAGAGAGAGAGAGAGAGAGAGAGAGAGAGAGAGAGAGAGAGAGAGAGTGCGTGAGTGAGTGAGTGAGTGAGAGAGTAAGAGAGAGAGTGAGAGAGAGTGAGAGAGACAGAGAGAGACAGAGAGAAAATAGACATCAATAAACAGATACATTTTTATTTAAGATAGTGTAGGCAACTTGGAGAAACCAGCCAGGGTAAGCTAGATTTTGAAAGTATCCAATCAAAAAATTCCCACCCCTCTCTTCAGGCCTCCCTCCAAAGATACTCCTACAAAACACATGACTAGCTCGCTAGCTTACAGGTCTGCCAAGCCTCTGGAAGGCTCCGGTCACGCCGGTGGTGCGTGCAGATAGCCAGGTAGGTAGACAGACAGACAGGTAGGTCCGTCCAATCATTTAATTTGGGCCAAATTAAATGATTGGACAGGCTTATTACAGGCCTGCAACAGCCACAGATACTATCTTGTTTTTCAGAGCTTTTGATTTATAGATTGCTGTTGGGATGTAAAGTGAATTTCAACAAATATGAAATATTTTATTTTAGCAAAAATGCTAAAATAAATTGCCTACTGCAGAGTTACTCACCTGTGGATCATGTTGTGTGAATGAAGGTAGGCCAACCCCTGCAAAGCACCATGGGTAATGGCAGCAATCTCTACTTCCTGTAAGGGTTTTTTATGAACTGTAGGCAAGGGGGGGAGATGATTTTAAAACAATAACACCGCTTTCTCGAACATCGTCAGTGAGATAAATCTGTTTTAACGTGACGTTTAATAAGCAAAAGAAATGTGATAGCTCACCTTCTAGAAGGTCCGAAGCAGAGCCCAGACAATATTCCATCACCAGCTGTACACCAGGGAAAACAACACAGTCAATCTTATAATAATACATTGACAATTTATTTTGTGTGTCAATCATTCACTATTTTGTACCCTTTGAAAGTTTGTGTTTTGTGATATCTCACATTTGGAATTAAACATTGGAATTTGAAAACTATATAAAAAAAAAAAAAAACACTGAAAATTGTACTATTGAGTCAAGACTGTAGCCTGTGTGCGTTTGTGCGTGCGTGCGTGTGTGTGCGTGTGTGTGTGTGTGTACACATGAATGCTCGAGTGAGTGTGCGTGCATGTGTGCCTGTGTGTGTATGTGTGTGTGTGTGTGTGCATGAGTGTGTGTGAGCCTTTGTGTGTGCGTGCGTGTGTGCCTGTGTGTTTGTCTGTGCGTGCGTGTGTGCGCTTGGGTCTGTGTGTGTGTGTGTATGTGCACATGAGTGCAGGGGTGAGTGTGTGTGAGCGTTTGTGTGTGCGTGCGCACGCATGTGTGTGTGTGTGCGCGTGCGTCACCTTACCCATGCCGTGTGCTCCCGTAGGTAACAGCCCTTGTACTCTATGCTGTTGGGGTGGCGGATCCTTTGCAGGAACTTCACCTCCTTTATAATATCCTGCCATTTCTGTTGGAGGAGGGGATCGTGTTATGGGATCACTTTCCCCTTACGGTCTAGTCAGGTCTAGTCACAGACTATTTTATTGGTAAAGCCTGTAATCACAGTTAGCCTCAAAGGGCTTCCCACTAGGCCACAGTATACCACATCCCATATTGCTTCTGAAGGGTAAGGAAAACTTTTCAAGGAAGAAACTGTGCATCACATCAGCTACACAAACACAGTGTGTGCAGCGTGAGTGTGTGAGGGATGGGTTTACTGTGGGAAAACTCTTCCTTGTTAATCTGATTAGGGCTTATCTCAAGTCTTGAGTGGAGTGGCTTGCCGCTGAGCAGACAACACAGAGTGAACGACCAATGACCTCGGGCCAGCGTTCGTTTGCGTGTGTGTGTGTGTGTTCCACAGTGGGTGCTTGTGTGTTCGTCAGTGAGTGTGCGTTTGCAGACCTGTAATCTTGCCTAGCCAGACTTCTACTGAAAGAATACGTTTCACTATTGGGTCTGGGGAAATCAATGGCAGAAGATGGATAGAAGAGGGGAGAGGGACCGGAGCGTTCATGACATCACGCAGAGAGAAAGACGAGCCAACGAGACGGCCGGTTTCCACTCTTTACCCACAGCCAATCCGAAGGCTGCCCTGGGCCTTGTAATATAATGCCCATGATTATATAGGGTAATCCTTTTTCTTATGGCTGATATTGCCACCAAACCGCCCTAGTGAGCCACGTAATGTGGGGGCTGTATATTGTACACTAATCACGGATCCAGCAGTCCTACTGTGTTATAGCAAACCTTCTTGGGGGAGACGGCACAGTGCCTGGGCCGGAAACCAAATCAACAGGAAACGCCCCTGTTTCCTGTTTCGTTACGGAAATTTCTACCGAAGACAAACTTTTTCGTGTGAGTGGATGAAGCTTTCAGAAGGGGATTTTAATAAGTGTATTTCTACACCGGCCAGTCTACTCTGTGTTGATTTGAAACCTTTACCGACATTTTTCAAAATGTTCAGAGTTTGTGTTCGCCATTATGCACTTCAGAGATCCCTGCCTCCATCAACATGATTGGTCGAAACAAATATGAAGCGAAAGAAAGGGATTTGAGCTCATCTGCCATCAGACTGGAGATTATTATTCTAAAGACAGATTTGTGAGACTAATGGACACTAACTTCATAGCCTTTATAGATACCCTTTATTGTGTAGGGAATACGAAGTGTGCCCTTACTGGAACATACTTAGCTCATCGTTCTTTTAGTTTAGGATTCAGGAAAGCAATCAGGTTTTTCCTAAATCCTATCCACCAATAGGATGTTGTTGTAGTTTCTAGGTCTCACCTCATTGGACTGTTTTCCATTGTAGGACATCTTCTTGATGGCCACAACCTCATTGGTCCGCACATCTCTGGCCTGGACAGGAAAACAGAAAGTACATCATACAAGAAAACACAATGATGGATGCATAATCAATATTCCCTTATGAGGACATCAAACATTTATAATGTTTGTATTATTCAATTTGCGAGAAACCGAAAGATATACTATTCTGCTTATTTTTAATTACCAGAGAGAAAATTCACTTAGGAAAAACTCTATATTCTCACTTCACTCCATCCCACATGTAAGGTAAATTAAGCCAACATTGCGTAAATGCGCTTTCCACGGTAATCCTAAACTTAAATGTAAAATGACATGGGGAAATTCTAACTGTGTGTGTTGAAACTTCTAGAGGCCCAACGCTGCAGAACCTCCCTCAGTACTCCTTAAATACTAAGGGACCCCCGTCTGATCCCAGTCCCGGACTCTCAGAACACCCCCACCAACAGAACCCGTCCTAGCGCGCGCAAGCGGGTTTCAAACCGACGTACAAAGTAGACGGCGCCGAAGCTCCCGTGGCCGATTTCCCGCAGGTCCGAGAAGTGCTTCTCTGGGTCTTCCTTGAAGAACAGCTCGGCCACATCCGGGTCCTTCAGGCTGCCGGCACGCACCGAGGACGGCATCCTGGCCCCCCGACCCCCCAACGGGACTACCTGGCTGCTGGGCTAAGGCGGAGCGGTGGAAGAGTCATCTGCCAAAATGGGAGGGGCCTACAGAGGGGGAGGAGCCACAAAGAGAAGGGAGGAGTCATTGTTCTGTGCATGAACCCTTTCATTGTACATAATATACAGTGGTGTGTGCAGGCCAGGGTTATGTAAAAATGGATCCCACTAAAATGTTTTACATAACAATGAAAACTTAGTTCATTACACTCTCACATAGGCGTGAGTGTTAAGGTGAGGAAATTTGTGTGGAAATTGGTTACAAGCTTAATGTGGTCATTTCAAATGTCAACATATTAAGCAAAAACTATATAATCTACAAAATATCTACAAACAATAATACAATTGTTCGATGATATTAGTCTCCGTTTCATACAATACAACCACGGAGATATAGAGTGATCAGGTGCATCTTAACACGGCGTGGTGCAGAGGTTTCTGTGTCGTACACCCGGGAGAGTAGACTTACCGTTTCCTCCAGGCCAGAGAACGTGAATCGGGACTGATATTCCAGACGCAGAGGATTCCGGGCGTTCCGAGCGTTCCGAGCGTTCCGAGCGTTCCGACGAGGCTCTCAACTCTTCCTCAGATGAGAAGACATAAAATACTTCTCGGAAGCCGTCTGAAAAGTGCACATAGTTTGGTATTGATAAGGAAATCCCTTGCAGAGACAGACTCAATCTGCAGTATGAATCAGCTATTTGCAAGGCTTTAAGGATCAATCATACGGCTTAATGTGTTATACACATTTTTTTTACCAGATGCAAAAGTGAACAACATTGCAAATAACATTTGTGCAGATAGAAAAGGGAATAGTTACTACTATGAACAAAGCTGTGAATTAAACGCAATCCAACGGCATCTACTGACCCTTCCGTGGAGATCAATACATCAATAGATCAATAGAAAATGGATGACCCCTTCAGCTCAATGGCTTTCCCTTCACTAAAATAAGGTGTTGAATGCAAGAATAACCTTAGGGCACTTCCATAAAATGTGTATGTAGATAAGTAAGCAATTATAAGCAGTTCTGGGTCAGTGACTCAACCCCACGAACTGCAGCCTCATCACAAGAGGATCAGCTGAGATCCAAACCTCAGCTCTCCTTGGGATCTCTGAGCTGCTACAGGGGCTGGCCAATGCTAATTGCCCAGCACTCTCCATTGATTTTATGTCTCCTCTTATACTAATAATTGGCCTACTACCCCAATGAATGGATGTTTGGCTAGTTATTAAATTAGCATAGGGGCAGTATTGCAGAAGCATCGTCTCACCATATTGATCCGTACATGAACTCGGTGATTGTGTGTTCACGCTAAAATTGAGTTGTCTATGCATTCTCATATTCCCAATAGGCTATTAAAATCTGCAGAAAACTGTTTGTCACATTGTGACGGATGATGATATTGTTGATATGTTTTTTTTTCATGTTATGAATGAACGAAGTGTTGGACACAAAAAGTTAAAAAAACATGTTAGGCCCTTTATGACCAAGCTAGGAATTAAAATAAACTGATATTTTGATATAGAAGTTCATCTTGCTTTTCGGAAATTTCACACACACACACACACACACACACACACACACACACACACACGAAGGAACGATGTCACAATGACAGCGTGCACGGTTCCCGAAAAACATATGAACAGAACAGTCAGGTCGTCACAATAAGGAACACCTAGACCTAACCTAAAGCAACTTCACCTGAAGTAACCCAGAGTCCTTTTCAGTTATACTGCTGTACTAAATGGAATCTGTCCTGATGCAGAGGCCGACAGCTGGGGCTCATAACCGTACCGAAGAAGGTGTAAAATGCTTTACTTGACTCTACAGTCTGCTGTCCACGAGCTGTAAAAGTGCTGGTGGTGAACCGACATTACATCTTTACAACTACTTCCAGAATGAAGCGTTAGCTTGTCTTTGACTTAGACAAGGGACGGATTATGCTATTGGCTCAGGCAACAACAACATAGAACAACACATGGTTTACAAATAACCTCACCATATGAATGCACCCACGAGTCCTACTGAGTCATCTGTGGGATTTATTTTACGTAACTGCATTATAATATTGACACACCCATGTATCTCATGTCCGTGTAAAAGTGATCGTCGTTTCATTGCCTTATCAACCCTAAACATAGGCTCATGCAGTATGTGAAGCAATATTTTCAGGCTATATTATCACTTTGTGATGTTAAATATTTTACATAAACATGTATACAACTTGACTATAGTCGGGTATAGCCACAATGTAACAGCCATTTCATTAATTCAGCATGATAAAGGCATCTCCCTTTCAAACTTTCAATCTTAAATCAGGTGTCGGACCATGTGAACGAGAATAGAGGTGTGATAGGGTAGTATCAAGTTGGAGCGTACAGAATAATTCACAAAAGGCAGATATAGCCGGATGTTTTTCATTCTCAGCGTTTTCCATGTTAAGACGTAACAGTGCCCAGACCCACTCTAGCCGTCCCCATCCCATTGCATTTTGAGAATGACTCCAAAAAGGTTGCTTTTAACTCAATAAATTGAAGCAAAAATACCTTGTTGTCCACAGATACCACGAAGAACCAAGCGAGGTCCACCATCTATCTTCTGTATATTTACTGATAAGGAATAAAAGACAAACGACTACAGCTCGCTGCCAGCGTGCGATCCTTGATTAAACGAGTGAGCCTCCCTAAACAGAAAGCTTTTGCTGTGACTGGTTGAGCCAGGGCATCGCAACATTACAATGCATACCATTTACCAAGCAGGCAGCTGACTGGAATGGTGGTTTCTATTTATATACACTCTAGGTAGCCTCCACCAAACAAAAACATCAGCCCATAACACATACATAACATAACCTGCGGTAGGTAGTCTGATTGAATATTTGTTCAAACTACTGATGTAGGGGGTTGGCAGAAGACAACCATGCGTCTAGAGTCACGATGTGTGAAGCCCAGCTCTGGCAGGCCGCCTGTAGGGTTGGCGTCTGAAGGTTTCCGACTCACTACCTTGATCTCGGTACAGTTATGGCTCTGTTTGTTCACTATCAGATAGGCTGCTCGCTGAACAAAGGGAACATTGGAGTAACAATCTATATATAACAACAAGCAGATGTATGCATGATGATGAACAAAGCTAATCATGAGGTTGAAGGTATTTTTTACCAAATAAATACTGACCATTTTTTATGAAGTTTTAATAAGCTAGAATGTGATATAAAAAAATCGGACACATCCCATTACACCATTCAAAACACACTCTCCATGTTATTAAGATGAGTTGCCTACTTGCCTTGCCACCCTAATATTGGTTGTGTCAAAAGCATCCTTTTACAAGACCTTTAAACATGGCGGCTATCTCACGTGAATAGCCTACAGACCAACACATATCCTACATGCTCCTATTGGCTGAGCTACAAGGCTGATTTACACACACGGGCAGGTTTAGTACAGTAGACTACAACGTACACCGGCCCATCTCATTTCACAGGCTAGGAAGCACATGGTGTCCCGCAGCACCCAAAGCTGAGGCTTCAGCTGTGCAGAGGACAGCTACCTGCCATCCACAACACAGTGTGATGCAGAGTACTGGAGACTGTGTTGGTGACCTCACCAACATAGCGCGGGAGAGGAGGGAGGGATAGAGGACTAAGAGGATTTTGTCCATACTATTTCACTCAGAGAGCTTCCATTAACCCGTCACTCATTAGGGTAAATCTGGACCAGCAATAGAACGTTCTCTGGTTCTTTGTAAACATTGCATAGTCTGCCAGGGCATTGTAAATACAGTCTCAGGTCCAGCATCTTCCAAGAATGCAAACGAAGGTGAATGACTTCTTAACTGTATGACATAGTAAACTGTATCTGAGGACCATGGTATGTGCTCAGATCTGTGGTGCAGCTGATATGCCAGCAGTGCCACCAGCACCAGTGGTTGTCGGTCTGTTGCCGATGGCCATTAGAGCTAAGACCCAGGCCCAAGCAGGCCGAACCAGCTCTGTTCCAGACTAATTCACTCTCCCTCGGAGACGCCTAGATTCATCTTGCAGGGAGGCTAACATTCAAAGCCCCACGAGAACGACTGCGGTGAATGAAACAAGTGACACCAACATCAAACTACATCGATTTTTTTGTTAATTATTAACCTGCACTTGAAAACCACATATATTAGGCCAATCCTATGTATTAAAGAGCTCAGCCCTAAAACTAGATGAGTATACAACATAAAAACGCAAAAGACAAACACGATCTTCAATACAGACGCCAGAGACATTACAATGACAGTGATATCGAAAAATGACAGTTGGACAGTAAGTTATATAAACCGGTGCCAAGGGAAAGAGCTGTGAAGGTATTTAACAATAAAATCTGAAAGAACTAACGCCATGCAATCAAGATGTATCATTTGTTATCAGTTTTGCATGGGAAGTGTATCTATAGTACTGAAGAAGAAGGCTAGCACATGGCGATCAAGCACAATAATCCAGGCAGAGGAGTAGCTTGCTGTCAGTGTTACGCAACATCAACACAGAATAGAGGAATGCGAGTCAGTACACAACAGCAGCCACCGGGAATTGGGCGCAAGCCTAGTCCATCGATAAAACAAGAGAGGCAGCCTTTGAATGATCGATGTGTCCGGCTCTACCCTGTTTGCATGCACAAATATCATGGTACATACATGCCCATGGTTATTCTATCCATAGTCTGGTTGCATGACTTCAACCGCATATGACAAGGATGTCATTGACAGCTTAGCAAACTTATCTCTGTCTGACATCGCTCAAGGAGTTGCACTTGCACACACAGTGGGACAAACACCAAATCGAGGGAGTGGCACTGACAGTTACTTGCTGACGATTCTTGCCTAAGAATGGGCTTAGGAAGCTAAAACAGCTGGCTACACCGCCAGCATGAAGGTACAGTAAGGGTGCTGTCCTTACACGTCAAAACACGACCACACACCTCCTCCAAGCCCATACTGCAATGGAGTCGGTTACCATACTATTGATTAGATACGAGAGGACACGACTCAAGGCAATCTAGGTAGATACAAGTTATGGCCAACTTTCACCTAGCATCTACCCAGCTCGTCCAGGTTAGCCTGCTGGCTAGTCAGCTCGACGCTGGGATGCAGCACCGACACACGGGGAGCAGGCATCACGAACACACATGTGGGAGCGGGGGGACACGTCAACTCACCCGGTTATCAGACTCAGGGCAGGTCCAGAGGTGAAACCATCAATGTTTTGCTCGATCCAGACTGAGGTGACAGTCACTGTAGGGTAACATAAGAGAGAAAAAAAAGAAATCAGTGCAATCCAGTGAAACCAAAGAGCGAACCAGCTAGCTAGCTAACAGAAAGGCGACATGTACTAAAGACAGCCGGTTGAACCGTCCTTCTGTCAGAGTAACTCAGTGCTCCTGGTCTGCTGTCTAACCTCCAGGTATGAGAGGACGCTGGCTAGCCCGGAGGACAACTACTGAGCTCAGCTAGCGCCGACCTGCCCGAGTGACTGGCTGGTGAGGGCTAGCTGCTGCTGCTGCTACTCAGTGGCTAGCAAAGTTAGGCAGTTCCCAGAAGATGGCGACGGAAGGAATCACCTACCACCGTGAGGGGAGAAGAACACATGTTATCACAGCCTCCCGGAGACTGGCAATGCGGGTCGGTAAGAAGTGACCGCTTTACAGTGGGGGGACGAAACGGTGTAACTTTCATGACATAACGGTGAGGAGGACGCTGTCGAAGCTGTTCTGCTACACCCTTCACTGGTGTTATTATTATTGCTGTGAGAACTTGCCCCCTCCCTAGTTCCTACAGCCACTGCAATCCAGGACCGACTAACATAAAGCAGCCCATATAGATGCACATACACACAACGCACTACGATTAAACCACTTTTATCTAAGATTCATTAAGATGAGTCTGACTCTAAACACACATATCTCTCTCTCTCTCTCACCTACTGTGTGTGAGCGCATGTGTGCGTGTAAGTGTTTTGTGCTCATCATGTACATCTACTCGCTGAGCTTCTAATCTGATTAACAGTTGCATTCTAAGTTCAGCCTCTACCATAAATAGAATGCTCAAGACTTGCATTTTGAAAGGCAGCAATATTCCCATTAGGCCTATGTATACAATTACTATCCTGATTATTATTATAGTCACTTTCCCAAGACCAAAATCTGCTCCATTACACGTGATTTGCTTGGTTTGTTTAAATTCCTTTCACAATTAGGCTATCTCTGCTGTCATGCATTTCACTTCTGCCGGCCCTCAAAAACACCATGGCTATTTCGTAGGCATATTACAATGTTGTTGTTGTTTTGTGAACTCAAAATGAACTGTGAGTGCACCAAGTTGCCACACATAGTGTTGAGATTAAATGTGCACACCATTAGGGCTAAATGTATAACATTTATACATTAGTTTTATTTGTTGCAGTAGAAAAATGATCACCATGCCTCTTTGGGGTTAACTGATGAATTGAGAATGAAGCCACGAGCCATATAACAATGTAAACACATCAACACTAATGCTAAGTGTAGGATTAGTGATAGAGTGGTCTGCCCTGCGAATATAGAGCATGCCTTTGCAGTTTTCAACACGGCCATGAAGAGGTTAAAGATGAGCATTTCACAACAGGCTGAAGACTGAAACACCAATCATTTTGCAGAACAGGGATCTGTGGACTGTGATTGGTTGCCTGGTAGCCCTGTTGTAGTGGTGATGGGAATCAGGGCTGTATCCAGGCGCAGAAGTGTACCAGTGTAAATGATATGGAAGGATAGGCTGCAGTGCACACAC
>OOFG01068156.1:9616-15058 GCA_900323295.1 Molva molva | reverse complement strand
GAATAGGTTAACAAATCCCATATATTAACCATGTATACATATCTTCAGTGTATTATGAACAACTTTACATTTTAACCAGGCAGTCAGTGTAAATAAATAAGGTGAGAGCTGCTTGTGAGGCTAAATTGAGTGTGTGCGCGAAACAGCCAATATGCACAGCTTTATCAATTCCATGGCACGGACTAATGAACTATCATTACAAACCTACACTAGCCGCGTTTACATGGACACTTCTGATCCGATTAGATTTCTAATCGGAATAGGTCTATTCCTATCATGCGATCCGAATGTACTGTATATATGGCATTTACAAAAGTGGTAAGCGAACGTTCGTATGTCTCTCGCGCACACCTGACACATCTGGACCGGCGGCGACATTTTTATGTATTTGATTTTAATGAAAGCCCAGCAGGAGAGAGCTTTTCTCTGCCTGATCCTTCAATTAAGAAGGACTGCACAGCGACGTCAGTTTCTCGTCCGGTCTTTATATCTACCCCCTCCTCCGCCGCAAACAATACGTATTTGGATGAGAGTGCGCAGCCAAGGCTGTTGGGAGAGAGAGAGTGCTGTTATGTAAGGGATAATGTACAGAACGCCGGTCATTATCGGGAAAATAAGCCCCGACACGGCGAACCGGACCCTGACGCGAAGTGGTCTTGCTTCGCCCTGAAGGGTATTATTTTCGATAATGACCGGCGACGTTCTGTACATTATCCCGCTTATTACACGGCTACTTGCCAATAAGAAAAAATATCTTCACACGGTGTGTCTTTTTACAATTACCATTCGTAGTGTTGATCAGCAGAGAAATAGTCCGCCAAAGACGTTGACGTCGCTTAGCAACCGGACACGCTATGGTTGATAAGTTACCGGACTACTTGCAGAGTGATAAGAAAGACGTGAATCAAATCCACTTTCCTTGACAGCGGTCAAGTTCGGTGTGCATAAAAGTAGTTTTATTTTTGTAATACCGTGATATAATACCGTCACCGCAAAAATGGAAAAAAATACTGTGATAAAAATTTTAGGTCATATCGCCCACCCCTAGCACACACACAAATGCACATACATGCAAACTCACACAACGACATTCTGCACACGCAGCTGAAGATGAAACTATGGTGGCATTTTCATTTTAACAAATGAAATATACATAAACATAAAAAAACATAAACAGGTGAACATAAAAAAATGCTAAATGATACCAATGATTCCTATGCTCATCTGTATTGGTGTGTATGTTCAGGTGCATGTGCAACATTGTGTGCAATGGCCACAATGACAACCCTGTGTGCGGTAAGGACGGGGTCACCTACGACACGCCCTGCCATGTCAGAGAGGCGTCCTGCCTGAAGCAGCTCAAGATAGACATCAAACAAGTGGGCCGATGCCAGGGTACGGTAACAGTCCCTCTATCCTCCCGTCACTCTCTCTATATGTCTCCATCGCTCTTTTGTTCTGTCTCTCTTTGTCTCTCCCATTCTCTGCCTCCACGCGTCTCTCTCCCACTCTCTCTCTCTATCTCTTTCCCTGTCTCTGTCTCTATCTCTTCCTTCCTTTCTTTCTCACTCTCTAGATCTGTCTCTCCTTCCCTCCCTCTCTCTGTTTCTATCTCTATCTGTTTATCTATAACTCTCTCCTCTCCATCGCTCTCCTCCTCTCTATCTCCCCCTCCCCCTCTTCTGTTGGCTATCGTTCAAACCTCTGAGATGAGATCCAGAGGCAGACAACTCCAGGTCCACAAAAAATCCAGCCGTGTTTTGGCTCCTCCCGGGCACCGAGCCAGTTAATTACACTCTATTTAATATGACTTGTTATTCGTGCCGCTGGCTTGTTATTAGGTTATGAAAAATGATGGTAGCTAGGCATATAAAAGGATGAGTGATGGAGCTTGATCATCCATCTTTATTAAGCGCATCAATATGCGGATGATTGTCTAATGACTCTTGCCCTTCTATTCTGGAGAATAGTTAATGCAAATCATCGTCTTTGCATTATTAATATCAAGGTGTTGAGTGAACGATTGTCTAGCTATTTAACAGCTCTGCATCTCTTTATAAAACCACATCTCCAAAATTTGATGTCTGGTTGCAGCTGTCTGTGTCTACTAGGCATAACCACACGATCCCAGATTAAGTATTTATGATTTTAGGTCATGCCCAGAACTGATCTGGGTCTCCTGCTGTTTTCCTAGATAGACCTCATTCTTGTCACGCACACATGAAAACCCGCAGTGTTTCATTATTTAATTCATGGGATAAGAAAACAAACATAGCATGGCCATTTCATTCGTGATAACACAAATTTATCTTCATATTTTACAACTCTCAATAGAACATTTTACTTGATAATCCTCTAATGTTGAGTTGCCTGTGTTACCCCCTGGGTAATGCTCTGATTTCTCTAGAGCACACTGACACGCATACACGCACGCACACACACAGACACACTCACACACACACACACACACACACACACAGATCGTACTCGGTGCTCCACTGCCGAAAGTGACCTGTATTCATATTTTATGTAAAGTCTATCTGGCTGTAACAATGTGTCATCATTGACTCATTTTAAAGAGAGGAGTCAAAAAGAGAAAGATAGATGAAGGAACGAAATGGAGGGCTAGATTGAAGCTCTGACCAATAAGGAGATGCAGGTTGAGGAGCGGAGGGGAATGAGAATAGGAAGAGAGGAGAGCAGAGGAAAACATGAGGAGAGGTGAAGAGGAGAAATGGGGCCATGAGAGGGAGACGTGAGCTCATGTATATTAAATGATGACCTGACCTCCCAACACACACACACACACACACACACATACCATCCCCCCCCCCACACACACACACACCACCCCCAAAACACACACACACACACACACACACATCCACACACACACAACCTCGACAACACATACATACACACATACCTCTCAGAAAACAATATATACCAAAACCCCAACACACGCTATACTTTACAAATACAGAACTCAAACACACACTCACACACTGAAGACTGAAGGTGCTGTGGCCCGTTCATGATCAGCATGACCTCCATAGCGTGTCTTGGTCCCTCCTTTTCCCTTTCCTCATTGTCTCCACTGCTCCATATCCCTGTGTCTCACTGGGATTTCTTTATTCTTATTTATGTGTGTGTGTGTGTGTGTGTGTGTGTATCAGTGTGTATTTGGTTGTGTGTACTTGGCCATGTGATTGGTTGGTTGATGGTGTGGGCTTGTTTTGACATAAGAGCTCACAACATATTAGCTGTTTCAATGCAACCGTTGGCCTGTAAAGTGACAGACATACACACTTAAACACACACTCTTACACACACATGCATCTCATTTAACAGCTACACATGACACTGGCATTCTGAGGTGAAATAAAGCTTAATGTTTATCTCTCTTTATATAGAGAAAGAGATATATAAGATATATGGTAAAATTATATTGAGGGATATTGTTTCGGTTATAGCAATTATCATTATCTATTTGAAATATTCAAGACTTGATAAAAACTTGATAAATCTACTTCCGTTGCCACAAGTTACAAAAAAACAAAAAAAGACGATAAATATGTTATAGGGCTGGTTAAGTGTGATGTCACATCGCAATGACCGCCTACATTTTGGAAGTATAGGAGAGTAGGAATGTTATTTGTAGTATGATGGTTTTGGTCATTGTTTAGTAATAATGTGAAATTAATTATCATTATGGGAAGACATTGTTGTGAAACTGCCACAGCGTTTCTCATGCGAGATGCGAGACGTGAAGCGAGATGATAAAACAACGTTTTGATTAGCCTAGGTTACAGTATGTTTACGTTTATTTAGGATTTTACATTACTACAACTCTCTGTTATCGTCAACAAAAAATCCCATGATGCATTCTGATTCATTCTGTACAATCCCTATAGATAAATTGACATGAGGTTCGTTTTCAGAGTCAGTCATTGGTGTATGACCGCTCCATTTTTATGCTTTCAGACAAAGGAAGGAAAGATGACAGCATTAAGATCAAGCCAGATGTATTCGGTAAGAAGCTCTCAGAGAATCCTGAGGATCCTCCGTGAATGTCAGAGGCCATAGTTAACATAAATATATACTGTGATAACCACACATGACCACATATGGACCGAGGTCATCATTTCCTATGAGACTATACCTATCATTACCCATATGACTGTATTGGACTGCAAAATGCAAATTTCATATTTAAGTTGTGAAATTATAATTTGTATTTTTATGTTTTATTTAATTTTATGTTTATACTGATAGTTTGAACTTTACTGACTGAATGCTTGAATAACAACAGAACTGGTTTAAAACACTGGGGGCCGTTATGTTTGGGGTTTATCCCGTGTTACCGTAGTTACACAGCTGAATTTACCTCCACTTACTTCCCTGGTAAATGCAGGTTAAATAGGGTGGGAACCTCAATTATAATTAAACTATTATTTACAATGGGTAATTAATGGAATATTTTGGGTATCATTTAATAAAATAAGGGTTACTATTATACTATGTTTTTGTGGCCATAGCTGTGCAGAACCACGGTGTCCCAGACCGGGAGGTCCTGACGCCCTGTCCCGACGACTACACCCAGTTCTGTGAGCACGGCCAGTGTGAGATGACACAAAACCTCCCCACCTGCAGGTAACGTGCTCTATCGCTTCTGTGCGTGCGTGCGTGCGTGCGTGCACGCAGACCAGGAATGAGGGGAAACTATTGATATTAATTTATAATAACACCCTGTTGCCAACAAATAATAATCAATCACACCGGTTGTGTTTCGGTTGTTACATAACAGCACTCTGTAAACCTTCAGGCTCCTCCAACAAACCAAATAAACAAACCTACATATTCATAACGTGTTTTAAACCTGCGTATTTCTCTCACTATGGACACTGTTTCTGCAGGTGTGATGCAGGTTACGGAGGGCCCCAGTGCGAACAGCTCCAAGATTTCAACATCCTCTACGTCGTCCCCAGTGGACAGAAACTGCATTACGTCCTTATCGCCGCCATCATTGGAGCTGTCCAGATAGCAGTCATCGTAGCCGTTGTAATGTGCTTCACCAGGTAAACGCAGCTTGTTCAGTCACTGCGAGCACAAAAACTTGTACAGCTAATATGTTGCTATAATGTTAGCATAGTCGTAGTATTAGGTGTCGTGTTATTTAAATAATACTTATGCTAGTATTTTTCTTAATATCTGTTATTACAATAATGATTCATTAATATAACACTGTGGATACTGAGATCGAGAAAGCGAAAGAGAAATATAATGCAATATTTTTTAACGTATCAATTCCAGAGTTTTAACAGTATGTAAGAGTAAGAGAGTATGTAAAATAAAAAAATGAACATGGCAGATTTAATAAAGTTTAGATGAGTGTTCTGGGGCAGAAGTTGGCCTATATAGCGTAATAAGGGTGTAATTCCT
>OOFG01068094.1:2049-14150 GCA_900323295.1 Molva molva | reverse complement strand
CGTCCCGTGGAATGTGAGGTACTACAGTTCCCAGCATGCCTGAGGGGGTGGTCGCAACCGAAAGGGGAGGATCCGGCGCGCGGGTTTGTTTCGGTTAAGTCGGTTGGAGAGTTTGCGAATAAGTTGGTTGTTGAAGTAATCTGTGTTAAGAAGGTGAAATAAAACCCGCTCGTTTTTATTCCAAACCACTCTCTTGAGTCATTCTACATCTCACCCCGTCGCTCGCTACAATATAATTCAAATTTTATATATTGAATGAATGAATGACACAGTGAACGAAAAGCAGAAAGAGATATAGCTAGCCTAGTGCATGTAAAATACATAATGATAAAGGCACTTTTGAGAAGACAGACAATGTGAATAACAGACTGGTCGGGTATATGCCAGTCAACCACCGTGTGATGCCCGGGGTTTCGGATGGCATTTTTATTATCCTCCCGACTCAGCGCTATTTCATTCGTTTCCCGTACACCGGAGTTGAACAGGCCACCATTAAACCGCAGTTTGCAGTGACAACCGGTTTTCCAAATGTAATCGGCGCTTTCGACTTTTTAACCGCTTTCGACTTTTTAGCCACTTTCGCCATTATTTTTTACTTTACCTTTGTATTATAAATGTATTTGACAACCCCTAATGATTCTGAATGATCAATCA
Source organism: Molva molva (assembly GCA_900323295.1). NCBI lineage: Eukaryota > Metazoa > Chordata > Actinopteri > Gadiformes > Lotidae > Molva > Molva molva. Next base: position 13,496 of record OOFG01068094.1, on the reverse strand, counting down.
GTATATTGAGAAATCCAGGTAATTAAGGGCGTTCCTAGAACCATGTTTGGTCAATTATGGGAGTTAATTGGTTGTGGACTGTAGGCTCGTTCAGCATTAATTTGTTAAATGCACAGTTCTATGCATATGGTGTAATGACAAACCTAGAAAGTGGTTGAAAAGGATAAGACGGGATACAAAATTATCAGCACTTTCCTCTTTCTCCTAATACGGATTATGAAGGAACAGAATGGGATGAGTGTCCAGCGTTGCCGGATGGGAACTGTAAAGTATCGTAGCCTCAGAGGCTTCTCATTATGGGGTGCCGTTTGTAAACTTTTGCTGGTCAAAAACGTGCTTCACTTGTTCCAGATTTAGCTCGAGTTTTGCTTCATTGTGGGAACTGCTGTCCGTGCGCACATTTCCTGCCCAATGCACGTGATGCCCCCACGAAATATGAAGTCAGAAATAATTAGTATATGTATGAGAAGTAGCATATCTTTTGTATTTGTTTAGGATTTAGATTCAGGATTTAGATTTAGATTTAGATTTAGATTTAGATTTAGATTTAGGATTTAGGATTTAGATTTAGCATTTAGCATTTAGATTTAGCATTTTGATTTACCATTTTGATTTAGATATAAAGATTTCGATTTAAATATAAGATTTAGCATTTATATTTAGCATTTATATTTAGGATTTAGATTATGATATACGATTTAGATTTAGATTTAACATAGTGTAGCGTCCCGTGGAATGTGAGGTACTACAGTTCCCAGCATGCCTGAGGGGGTGGTCGCAACCGAAAGGGGAGGATCCGGCGCGCGGGTTTGTTTCGGTTAAGTCGGTTGGAGAGTTTGCAAAGAAGTTGGTTGTTGAAGTAATCTGTGTTAAGAAGGTGAAATAAAACCCGCTCGTTTTTATTCCAAACCACTCTCTTGAGTCATTCTACATCTCACCCCGTCGCTCGCTACAATATAATTTAAATTTTATATATGTGAAAAAGTGACATGAAAATTGCAGTGCATATTGGAGGGGTGTGTATTTGCTAAATCTGGGTAAAATAAATCAAAGCTAGAGCTAAATCTGGAACAAGTGAAGCACGTTTGCAAACGGCACCCTATATCTCATTATCCTATTTTGAGGAAAATTATCTTACGCGAGTCATAACCATTAGAACAAATAGGCGTAAATGTGAAATTTCAAATAACGTGTTTATCGAAACGATCGACTTTTTGACACCTCTTACAATTTTAGCCACATTGTTAATATAAATTAAATAAACACTTGCTGACATAGTTATATGATGCGTGGAAGGCAATAGTCTATCGGGACTAGCCTTTAGTAAACTAAAGGCTATGCGCTTTCTAAAACCACACGAGTTAACGTGAGTCACGTTCATCATCAACATCAACAACAAGCATGATTGGATCAACATCAACAACAAGCTTGATTGGATGGAAAAACGTCACACGAGAAGAGATGCGTAAACATTTACGTAGGATCCATAGGAGGTTTTCCCATTTACGAACATAGTTGGCTGCGCGGGCAGCCAGGAGGCAATAAACCGTTTTGTTGCCATAAACTACTGTGGTCACATTAGCGACTACAGCAGTGTTATCAATGTATAAACGGCATTGTACTGCATTTTGTCTGATTTAGCCTGATGATGTAACGGTAAATTGTTATTTCCAGTGGTGAATGTGTTTTATGTAATAATCATTTGGGTATTAACGTAACCTAGCTAACGTTTTAAGTGTCATTCTAATATCATTCACTCGAAGACTATAATTTGACTGCATAAATAAATGGCAGAATTGCCCCTCTTGTAATTTTAAGAAAGGTTAAAAGGCTTGCTTTAGTTAACTAAGTTACTAAAAACGTTATGATTTATGAACTTAGCTTTCGTGGTTCAGTTGTTCATTATTTAACCTGCATGTGACTTTTTGAAAAGATCAACGACGAGCATAGCCTATTTTAAACAGTCCAAATATTTTTAACGATCTTTTTAACGATTTTAATAATTGTTAAAATTATCGTTAAATCTTTAACTTAACGATAATAATCCTAATCGGAGGGGATAGTATGTGGCAAGATTTGGCAGGTGACTTCACATTCATTGGAAGCATCCTTCTACACAGATTACAGAAAAATAGGATATTAAAGCCTACACGTATCTGATAGAATAAATATCGTACATATCTTGCAACACTGTGCGTGTCCCGAATTTACATAGAAACCCTGTGACTTAGGGAGCCACCTACTGTCATAAAAGAGAAACGCTTTTAATTTAACTTTGATACTAAATAAAGTAATACAACACCTCAAAACCCTTTTGTGAGTATCACACATATATCACATATATTATGATTTCATTTTCAAAGACTTCCTGTAAAAACAATATAAAAATAAATCTAAAATTGCCGTTTGCAGATTTTAATTGTTAGAGGGTGCAGAGAGACACACATTTCCAGTCTCCAGGCAGAATACCAAACTAGGTATTGATGGAGATCTGAAATGTTTTTTTCTGCAAATATTAAACATAGCTTAGCTTGCCTTGTGTGTAGTAGTAACACTGGGTTATGAAAAAATGCCCTGTATCAAAAATATTAACATAAAATATGTATAATTTAACATGCAGTGAAATACAGTAAAACAAAAGACAACTGGGACCCTGTTAAACTGAATAGATTTCACCTTCACATATATTTCAGTTGCCTTCAGTTACTGACAGTTGACTAAATGGGCCACTACGTGTAGTGTTCACAGCAGATGTTGCCAGGCAACCTGCAGCATATTGTTAACAGCGTAAGATCTTATGAATGGCGTGTAGACTAAACAATTTCCAAAGCATTCTTAACTCCAATTTATTATTAAATGTTAATTTAATCAGAAAGTAGTTTTAAGTCTTTAGTCTGTAACTATACAGTGTAGAAATGACCACCATTTCTTCTGTGCTGGAAAAGCTTATTCAAAGCCTGCGTCTGAACGACTTTCCATGCGGACGTGGTAGCTGGGTAAGTTCTTTCTCATATTGGCTTTTATCAGTGGATACTTTGGAAAATATGGCTGTTCATTAGGCCCCTGGTGGGAATGCGACAATGGGCTATGACGGAAGAGCACCCACTGACATTATTGCTAACTACGTGACCGAGGGACTGAGGGACCCAGGGACAATATGTAGGCCTAGGACAACTCTCGCGAGAGGGATCTTTTTATAACGAGAGAGAGCACAGGGTTAACGTACCGTGGATGTAGGTTGGGGGAACCAGTTCATTGTTCATTAGGCCCCTGGTGAGAATGCAACAATGGGCTTTGACGGAAGAGCGTCTGCTGACATTATGCCAACTACGTGACTAATGAAGGTAGCCGAGGGACCCAGGGGAGATATGTGGGACAACTCTCGCGAGAGAGATCCTTTTATAAAGAGAGCGAGCACTTGTTACCTGCGTACCGTGCCGTAGCCAGGGTTTAGAAAAATAATAATAATTCTTGCTGCTATAGGCCTACATTATTACAGGCTGAATTACTTCCTGACTTTCTTCAAATAACATAGGGCCTACTGTAAGTAAGTCACAAACCATTGTGAATTACATTGTGACAGCACAAACCAACGTAGGGGGGTCCGGGGGGATTATTTGCCTGGATTTTTTTGGGGTAGCATTGTTGTGTAAAAGCACAATTTTAGCACATTTCAGATTGATCTAAGACAATTTAAGTCTTAGATGGTGATGTTCCCTTTGAAATTATAAATCTATATGGAATGTATTATTTCATAATGCTACATTTCCATTACGTCGAGCACATCGAGCACGTAAGCTTAGATCTGCGTCGCTACTCAGAGACCATGACTCTTTTGCCTGTCGAAGACGCACGCGAAGACCTGCAGTCCCATCAGAGCCATTTAGATTTAGAAAAAGATGCGTCCCATGCGCAGTGCTCCCAGCAGGGCCGTACCCAGGAATTTAGGGCCCCATGAAAGGAAATCTGTATGGCCCCTTAGATATTTTCTAACCATTATATATTTGTTAGAAGTATAATACAACTATAGTGACCGGAGCCCAACAAACCAAATGTGGGACAAATAGTATGTGTGGGACAATGTGGGACACGTTAACAATGCTTTAGATTACAGCCCACAACGTCCATTGTAATTACTCTGGAGTTACGATGTAATCTTTTGTAGGCCTACTAATGGTGTACCAATTCAGTACGTATCAATACTTATATGTAGGTACTGGGGAACAAGATGGGAAGTTGTGTAATAAGGGGATAACAATTCGGGATTTTATAAATAACTTTTACTGAAGTTATTTTTTAACTACTGGGTACCTATTCTATTATTACAGTACGACCTACTGAGCAATAATCTGGATGTTTGGGAGGAATTTAGAGATAATTTATACTGTAGTTATTATTTAACTACTGGGTAGGCTACCTTTTGTATTATTTTAGGGAACAGTATGACCATAAAACCGAGCAAATACTGGGCATTTAAGGGAAGATGGAGTGATGACTTCTGCATCAGGCGATTTTGTTTCAAAAGGACATTTTTACCAACAAAAAGGCAAACATTTTTCCTTCATAATTTTGGGGTAGGCCTACTTAAATTGGTACAGGGTACATCTGCCCGTTAACTTTGGAACAAAGGTCCAGAGGACAGTGTGTTGTCATGGATACTGTCAGCATGTGAAAACTGTCTCAGCTGCCAATCACCTCACCAGCAAACTTCATTACTGGACGCTCGTTTATGGCTTCGTGGCTCAGGCTGCCATCGGCGGACAGAATTCACCCACAGCTCGTTTGTGTCTCACTTGGGTTTCGGTTTAACACGTTGACAGTGCTGAAGTCATTCAAATGTTGAAAGTCTTCTCCCTGACAAATGTGTTTGACCAGCATTAGAGTTCCTCGAGATGCAAGCTTACCTTTTTCAGCTCTGTGCACAGCCTCCTTTCATCCCAGGAAAGTTCAGTTCCCTCCTTGTTACATGGTAAGTACAGGTTATGTGGGCTGTAATCTAAAGCACTGTTTGTTCACCCCTTGTTACATTTAGTTAAATTTTTGTATTTTTTGTCTTGTGTACTGTCTTGTGTATGTGGAGGCTGTTCTCCACATTCAGCCTGTTCCTCTGCTTGGTTTTGATCTTGGTCAAATCTGAGAAGGTCACTTCACACATTTAAGTAGATCCGAGGGGCAAAAAGTTCATGCAATGCATGTATGCCCAGCTAAGGATATTCCATTTCAACATCACACCAAAACTCTGTCAATGACTTTTCAGCATGTGCCAACTTTAGCGCACGGTCAGTGGACAAATCCATCAGATTTTCCTGCAGTTTTGCAGGAAGGCTGCTGCTTTCATTCCCACTAAATGAGTTCCTCACCTAATCCAGTTTTTCTGACTTTGCCTCAATATCAGGGAAGTACTGGTTGAAATCATTGTCAAGTTTGGACAGATGTGCTTTCACCATTTTCACCATAGAACTTCTGCCAACATCAGTGGTGGCAAGATGGGCATCAAGCAGTGGGAAACAGCTCACATCTCCATCCTCAAGATGGGCATCAAGCAGTGGGAAACAGCTCACATCTCCATCCTCAAGATGGGCATCAAGCAGTGGGAAACAGCTCACATCTCCATCCTCACATTTCGTCTCCCATAGTTTGACTTTATGAATCCATTCACTTTGTTATACATGTTAAAGAGCCAGCGAACCCAAAACCGTTAATTTTTTTAACTTGGTAATTCGTCTTATATGATCGCCAACATAGTTATCTATGCCATTTTATCACTGTTACTGAAATAAGTCCCCAATTTACAGAAAAAAGGGGTAAAATCCCATGTTTTTGCCATTCTCCCCAAAACACTACGTGAACGTTCCACTTTGCTGCGAACGCAGATAGCGTTGTTTTCGTGACTACCCTTTCCGAGGTAGTCAGACTACCCTTTCCGAGGTAGTCTGACGTCACGAACAAGGGGCACCGGCGGTGCGGTTTGTGTGGACGTGTGGAGCTCTGTCTGGGCAGCGGTTGACTGCGGTCTCCGCGAGAAAGTTGGGCTTTTCGGACACTTATTGTATAACGCCAAGGTGTGTGTGGATGGTGAAGCTCCGTCTGAGCAGCGATTTATTTAATACCCGCGTCCGAGGGTAAGGCTTCCCGGACACATATAGTATAACGCTACGGTGTGTGTGGATGGTGAAGCTCCGTCTGAGCAGCGATTTATTCAATACTGGCATTTGAGGATAAGGCTTCCCGGACACATATAGTATAACTCTTCACTTCACCGGACTTTCTCCAAACTCTGTTCCCTCTGTTGCGTTCACTAGCGGGGGTGGTTGCATTGTTCCATTAAGTGAGAGCCTTTTCTACACAATAGGTCATACATAATAATAATAGAATAGGTACCCAACAGTTCAAAAATAACTGCAGTATAAGTTATTAGTAAGATCCCAAATTGTTACCCCCTTATACCATAACTTCACATCTTGTTCCCCAGTACCTACATATTATTGGCACGTAGGCCAACTGTACTGGTACACGACCATTGTTACAAGGGATTACACCCTAACTCCGGAGTAATTACGCAGTGCGTTGTGTAATTAAGTGAACAAGTAAATAACTATACGCTGTGTTGTTAGAGGACAGCGGAACACAGAGAGGACCGCCAGGCCCTTGTTGACTTCATCACCTGCCCCCGGTCACCGTGGCGACAACAGTGTTCATGGAGCCCAGAGGCGGAGCTGCTGAGAGAAACAGCAGTCATTACACCTGAGCGCCTCCACAGCCACACTAACCCTACTGTGTTTAGGACCCTGCGTATCGTGGACCAAGGCGTGAGGAGAGCATTTATCATTTAGAATATATTGTTTACAGTAAATAATTTGTAATTTGTATAATTTATAAATAAATTCACATCATTCATAGTTTCGTCATGATGATATAGAAAGGTCTAATTTACTATTTGCCACTTTTGCATAGTTCAAATGTCTGTGCTTCCCTGTTTGTTTGTATGTCAGGTGTGCGTAATTGACGACGGCCTCCTCAAGGTCTCCAACTTGGAGACGTTGGTTCTGAGTGGCAATAAAATCGGTGACATCAGCCCTAGATGTCTCCCCGCCTCTCTGAAGGTTAATCCTAATCCCAGATCTAGATTACACGCATCCTTCAGTCGGCTGCATGTGGATGTTCTCTACTGTGTGTCTATTTGATCAAATAAAGATACATAGTAGGGTATAATAGATTGAAGTTACATAGTCTACAAATGATTCTGTGATTTTTCAAAAGTTATATTCGACAAGACTTGCTGAGTATGTACGTGTGTGCGTGTGCGTGTGTGTGTGTGTGTGTGTGTGTGTGTGTTTTTCTCTCCAAGGTTCTGGAGCTCCATGCTAACTTGTTGCACGGCCTCACCAGTCTGATCCAGCAGAACCTTCCGGAGCTGCAGCACCTCGGGGTCGGTTCAAACCGCCTGGGTTCCCATGATGACTCCCAACATCTTACTGGAGAATTCTGGTCACTGTTTATCACGTTTTGCACCTTAACTGTTTAACATGATGTAAACTTGAATGTTACACAAACTCTATCTCCTGCTTGCAATTTACATATACAGGCACAGCACGGCATTGGAACACCTATCCTGTAAGACTTTATCATAGAGAACTTCTTTAAAGCAGAGGCCAAACCCCTCCCGAGGGAGGGAGTCCTCAGGGAGGACTCATCTCACCTCAAATCAATGTACAAGTGGTGTTGGGGATTGGGAATCCTTTAAGTGATTAACATTCCTCTGTGGTGCCATGGTGCTCCCTCAGGCCCAGGCTGGTGTCTCTGGACCTGAGCTGTTGTGAGTTCCACGACCAGCGGGTTCTGGCCAAAGCCTTGGCAACCCTGGCTTGCCTCCGCACCCTTTCCCTGGAGGGGAACCCGCTCACCCTGGTGCCCTCCTACCCGGGGTTCATGATCGACAGTCTGCAGCCGTTGCTGTACCTAGACGCCCAGCGGGTCGCTCCTGACCAGCGACATGGCTTTAAAGGCCTGTCCCGAAAGGCCAGAGGTGAGACTGTAACATGGCTTTAAAGGCCTGTCCCCACAGGCCAGAGGTGAGACTGTAACATGGCTTTAAAGGCCTGTCCCGAGAGGCCAGACGTGAGACTGTAACATTTCTTTAAAGGCCGGGCCCAAGAGGCCAGAGATAAGGCTGTAACATTGCTTTAAAGGCCTGGCCCAAGAGGCCAGAGGTGAGGCTGTAACATTGCTTTAAAGGCCTGGCCTCAGAGGCCAGAGATAAGGCTGTAACATTGCTTTAAAGGATAGGCCCCAGATGCCAGAAGTGAGGCTGTAACTTGGCTTTAAAGGCCTGTCCCGAGAGCCCAGAGGTGAGGCTGTAACATGGCTGTAAAGGCCTGGCACAAATTATATCCATCTCGTTCTCTTTTTACACCCACAAACACACCCACAACTACAACAACGACTATAGGCTGCCCTATTGTACACGCAAAGCACAAGGTGATCGGAATTCAAAAGCAATTATCAATATTCAATCTTTTCTAAAAGACCAAATTGGCTTGTTGTGTTTGGATGCTTTTTGAGTGATGTGTTGATGATCTGTGATAGATGTAGTTATACTAAAGCAAGCTGTAGCCACGGTGAGGATACAGAGGGTTTGGGGGGTCCCAGAGCCTCAGCTGGACCCCAGCCCCCCAGAGTTCCCCGTAGTGGAGTACAGCTACCGCGTCACCTATGACTTCCTCCAGCAGCACCAGCCTGACCACCAGGTACCCCTGTGTCCTCACACTCTTTCATATTAACAATCAAGTTTTTAACCTGTGTGTGTCCAGTGGAAAATGATAGAACCGACTTCTGTCTGAATCTGTGTTACTGTGTAACTCACTTCTTTGTAAATTACTGGATGTCTAGGTTTGTTCTTTTTTTGGCAGTTTAACTTTGGAGTTGAATGATTTTAGCCTGAAAACCATACATACAATATTTTTGAAGTGTATGATGTAAAAACGACTGATTTTCATTATTTTAAACTGCAGAAACGCTACTCTCCACAACCCCTACCCGACTCAGTAATCAAAGCCCATGCAAAAGATGAAGAAATCACAAATATCCATAATATCCAAAACCCGGATGGAACTTGTGAACAGGAAAAATCAGCAACCAGCGTCTCTAAAGTCCAAACTAATTGTCATGATGCCGCACCAGGTAGTGCTCGACTATATCATTGTTGTCTTTACTTAAAGTCCTGCAAACAAACAACAGACAAACAAGACAGATGCATACTGTGTACACTAGGAGCTAATCGATGTGGTTGTGTTGAATTGAATGAGCATTACTGCCATTGTAACCCCTTCACTGAACTTAAACGCAACTGCTCCCCCCCAGTCCTAACGCACACCACAGCTGCGCTGGCCTGGGACCAGTGCATGGACTTCCTACACACGCAGACATTCGTAGTCCAAGACCTCCCAGCCCTGAAGAGATTTCTCATTCGAGGCCTTTGGCTGAGGTTAGAAGAGGACAAGGTATGGAGATTTGACCTGTGTTCTACATTCATGATTGTTAATAGTTGTTGTGTTTGTTGTTGTTGGTGTAATTCATTGTTATCCACTGTCATGCAGTGCTGGGAATAGTATGAATATTTAGTACAGTTCCTGAGGGGTTGTAGTGTAAATCTGTAAATCCACATGTTGTGTGTCAGATCCTGTCATGGCCCACCACGCCTGAAGAAACCAAACCCACCCAAACCCTGAAAGACAGAAAAGATGCTAAAGGCAAAGAAGTAAAGTCATCATCTTGACTTCACAAAAAAAACATGAATTCTTTAGTACTTCATATATTAGTACTAAATATATATAAAAACATTAATATTTTGACCCAGTATATCCAAATTATATTCATTATATTCAATATGTCCATTCATGTGCGCAGTCGTCAGGCAAAGGCGGTTCCCGGGAGAAATCTGCCGGTTCTAAAGACAAGAAGAAGAAATTGGTGACTGACCTCGTCCAAGAGGCCCCCATAACAACGGTGCTTCGTTGTGTGCGCGTCCCGCTCCATGGCCTGCTCAAAGGAGATCCAGCCGTCAGCATGCGATGCAACCTCGGCTTCCTGCCTACCAAAGCTGCTTTAAGACCCGACGGACCATCAGAAAAGGTTGTTTTTCTCTGGGATAACATAAAGGGGAAATGTAGACAACAAGGCCCTAGACATGTTAGTGTAGCTTACAGTATAATTCAATTGTATTTAATCTGACATAATCACAACAATTTTGACTAGACTTTAGGGAGAATGATGAGAAGAATGCCTGAGTTGGATTCAAGTGAAGGGAATTCATGTCCTGAAAAACATTATTTGTATATTATTATATTAGGATTCAGTGAGTAAAACAAAAGACGACAAGAAGAAAGAGGAGAAGAAATCAAAGTCGACAGGAGACGGCACATCTGCTCAGAGGAACATGGGATCTTCCAAAGGTGCGCTTTAACGACTCATATTTGTCAACTGACCTTTCACTTGCAATCTTTGACATTTATGTATTGTATCTAGTGTCAATGCTCAATCCTGTTATGTTTTTACTTTCTTTTCTACCTCCAATACAGATTGTTACATTTTTTAGATAGGCCTATGCCTTAGGAACGGGAAACTGAAGAAGTTTCCATTATAGAGTAAATGTAAGACATGAGTCTCATGTATGTTAGATAAGATATTATTTTTATTATTTAATCCTATTATCAGACAATTATAGTATCACTCAAACTCATTCAAATAAGTACTTACAAGTACGTAATTACTTAATTGTAATTATATACCCATCTTTCTTTTTACCAAAAAATATTTACTGAACAACTACTAATGAACTACAAATACTAACATCAGTAACTACTGTGGCCCAACAGGCAGAGGAAAAGCCCGGAAAGACAGTGAAGTTGAAGTCAACACAGAGGATGCTGGGGCCACCCAGCAGGAACCAATCACGGTTGAGTTCAGCGTCTACTTGGAGAAATGGCGGTCTGCGTCTGAGGCAAATGAGCTTCAACTCCCACAGTGTGGCGAGTCTAAAGCATGCTCTTTGGCCCTTCAGAAGGTCCTCTTGAAGTAATTTAGCCTCAAGATTTCAATCATACAAAGTATAGTGATTGGCATCTGAAAACATGCTATATTAAACATTTTTAAATTAAGTCTTGGAAAAATTGATTGTGTGAATATAATTTGGATAACCTGTGTTGACCGATGTAAAGTGTTTAAAAATTAACATCCAAGTGGTTAAAATAAATATTCTATTCTATGAATGTAAACATTATACTTAAAGCATTAATACACGAGTAGTTACCATTTTTACCAATAGCTCTTTATTTATACATCATTTGTTTGTTTCAAGTGCTTTCCTCATGGAGAACAGTCGCAGGTCCTAGGATGAAACTTCTGCAAATAAAGTCCAATAAAAAAAGAGGCTCATCGCTTTTCCTCAC
>OOFG01068008.1:2485-13160 GCA_900323295.1 Molva molva | reverse complement strand
TTCTCCATCCTCAGCATACCCTGTCTCACACTCACACACACACAGAGATACACACTCACACTCACACACACACAGAGATACACTCTCACACTCACACTCACACACACACACAGACACACTCTCACACAGACACCCCCCCGCACACGCACACACACACACACACACACACACACTCACACACAGATACACACACACACACGCTCACACACTCACACACACACAGATACACTCACACACACACACACACACACACACACACACACACACACATACACTCTCACACACACACACACACACACACACACACACACACACAGTTGTAGACTGTATGGTGGTACCATATACTGTATGGTTGTTCTATAGGCTGTGTGGTTGTATTGTAGACTTTACGGTTATACAATAGACTGTAGGATTGTAATATAGGCTGTATCGTTGGACTGTAGACTGTTGGATAGTACTATAGACTGTGGTTGTACTATAGGCTGTATGGTTGTAATATAGACTGTATGGTTGGACTGTAGACTGTATGGTTATACTGTGTTTTTGCAGGCACTGGCTGATGATCACGGAGGACGGTCACATGGTGACCGGGAGGCAGCAGCCCCGGCTGGTGCTGGTGGCGCTGACCTGTGACGGTGGGAGGCTTTGTCTGAACGGTCCCAACATGGAAGAGCTGCAGATGCCCCTTCAGCAGCCCCACAACCCAGTCATCGATTGCAGGTGGATTATTTGTTTCGGTGCACCGCAACATTGAGATTCACTTGGTTTGAGAAGCGCCACCACCACAGGCTATATGTCTATTTATCATCTTCTCCTTTGATGGAACAGCATTCTGTTCTAAACAAACCCTCATTGGGATTTGAAAAGGTGATGATGAGGATGATAATGACGATGATGAGAATGGTTTGAGTACAGTAAGAATTTTGTTTTTGAATTGGGTGATATTTTGAATAAAAAAGTGGCAGAGAAAATTAAATATAATGTACCAACATGTTGATTCTTCTTATCTCACATAAAAAATTGCACGCGGGAAAACACTAGATATTCATTAATAAAAATGTGTTAATTTTTTTTTTTAGACACTATACATAACTTACTAAACTTCTCAATCTCCTCCTCCAGGGTGTTTGGTACGGACATCCAGGGGAGGGACTGTGGCGGCGAGGCAGCCCGCTGGCTCACCCGCTATCTAGGGGGGGAGATAGGCTACCGCCTGGTGCACTTTGAGCCCCACATGGAGCCACGCAGGTCTGCCGACCAGGAGAAGCTGTTCTCCCAGGACGAGGTGAACATCAGCCTGCCGGTCAAGGAGGCCAGGCTTTGTTTTTTTTTTGTTCTCTGAATTACAAACTAATATTTGCTTGATATGCTGAAGATAACGTCGGTCATAATGCGGTCGTAATTCTGTCTGCAATCTTTCTGTCTTGTGTTTATTTATTTATTAACGTACATATTTAATTATTCGACCGAAAAGTGAGTTTATGTGCTGTAGGTAACAATTGTTTAAACAGACCTCCTTCAAAAATAAATTACTAATAGGTTCCCTTTACTACAACCACTTCACTGTCTCTTTCTACATATTTTTGTAATTCACTAATCAAACAGAATTCATTAGACCCCTGTTAAATAAAAGCTGTAATGTCTTTCGGAGGTACTCATAGTTGCTGTTCTTCGACCATCCAGAAGGTGGCGTATCCTGACGTTGGGCCGGTGATGCTGCTGTCGGAGGCGTCAGTTGGAGACCTCAACGGCAAGCTGGAGAATGACGTCACGGTGGAGAGATTCCGTCCTAACATCGTCATTAGTGACTGCAATGCCTTTGAGGAGGTATGATTCAACTTTTGATTTTGTTATCAGAATATAGGGCTGAAAAACCATGTGATGCATATTTTCATTTCATTTCAATTTTTACGAGTGCGAGGTAAGCAATTCAATCCAAATAATTTGAACACAGTTTCTTCTGAAATCTATAAATGTTACTTAAACTGGGAAGTCTTTTCCCAATTTATAATAATTTTATAATTTATTACATTTTGTATTATTCTTTTTTTTATTTTATTTTTTGGAGAGGGAGGAAATTTAAATGAAAATCTGTAGTTGTTGTTTTTTTGTCATATTTTCCTAGGATTCTTGGAAGGAGTTGCTGATTGGTGATGTCAGACTCCAGCGTGTTATGTCATGTGGAAGGTAACCCAGACGTAGCTTCTGAAAAAACCTTTATACTGTTACCAATTTTAACCTGGTGGTCACACATTATACAAGGAATATAAACATTAATGGAATCTTCTGTGATTGTATTGCAGGTGCATTTTTACCACCGTTGACCCAGAAACTGGTATTATAAGCAGGAAAGAGCCCCTGGACACACTAAAGGGGTAAGGTTGAAGAACCCACATGTATGTTTTTGTTATTTGTTAAACAGATTGTGTATCATCAGTGTTTGCTTGTTTTTACTAACTTCTCTCAGCAAAAGAGTAGTCGGATGTAGTCTAGTTTTTTGTTTGTCTTTATCATAATTATTTCAATATGGCCATTTATTATAACCAAGCTTGCAATGTGTTGTATGTACTCCATGGCACAAATTACGTGTAATTTCTAACCTTCCTGGTTGTAAAGTATGTGTTATATATTGTTTCTTCAGATATCGACAGTGCCAACCGTCGGAGGCGAAAATCTACAGTAAATCACCGTTGTTTGGACAGTTTTTCACCGTCAAGAAGACGGGAATCTTACAGGTTGGAGATGTAGTATATAGGATTGGCCGCTAGGTGAAGGAAAAATCCCCACTTCGGAAAGTCAGTCGATGCAATGGTTGTATGCTGTTGGTGATCACTGTAATTTAAAACTCTTAAGCAGCATAACAAAAGCAAGTTCATTTATGTACACTTCAGAGTATGAAACATTGATTATGAAAAATAAGATTAAAATCTCTAGGCAAATTTTGCCGTCCTCACAATAATATATAATGAAACACACGTACTTCATAATCAATGTGTGCGTGACGTACATGTTAAACACTACACTGAACACTACGGCACACACTTTCCTGTACACTACTGTGCTAGTATTTGCAGTACTGTACTGTAAGTCATATACTAATAGTGAAAATTGTATTAAAACAAAAATTATTAGGCTATTTTACATTTACTACATCTATATGCATACTATTGTGTATACTATACAAGCATGATTTTTTTGTGAAAAGCAGTAGCCCACAATTTATAATTTATGACTATATGGTTGTAAAAATATCTCTTAAATAAATTAAAACAAATGAACTTTGTTTTCATTGATTTATTCATAAATTCCAAGTCAGAGGCATAAATCCAATTCACTCATTGATATGGGGAAAAAAATACCTTTTAAATCCCCAATATATATTTTCAACAAACAAAAGTAGTTATTTTGAAAACAATTCAAGACAAAAGTATGGAGAAACTGACAACAACAATGTGTTAAATTAAAATATACCACACAACATTGCAACAATGTAGCCTACTTTAGAAATTTGCCTACGTATCTATTAGATGAGGAGAACAGATATACTGAATATTGAATTAGTTTGAAGTGCCGCGATTATGGTTATTAATATGGACACATTTCCACCTACACATGTCAGTTACGACTATTAAAGACTTAATTAGTAGTACCTGCATGTTTTCACGACGGAAAACCTGGAAATTGACCGTTCAGCAAAAATAAGAACAACAGAGAAGAACGCAATAGGCCTTATTCACCGAGCGGCCATTTTGGTTCTAAACGCTAGCTGGGTGGGCGAACTGAATGTGGAATTCTGCATTCAGTTCCCCACACCCAGCTAACGTTTAGAACCAAAATGGCCACTAGCTAGGTGCATAAAAGTCCATGGACACCATTAGCATTTGGGCATCGTCTCCCAGCGGACAGCTCAAGCCCCCAGCATCTTCTTGACCATGTAGCCCGGCATGTTGTAGATGAACAGGCCCAAAATGGCCACCAGCAGCAGGAGAAACACAAGCTTGATGACCAGCCAGCGGTATTGGTTGCACACCAAGTTCTTCATAGCTTTGAAAGGGATCAGGAACCACAGCAGCGCAATATCAGGTCGGCTGTAGGAAAGAGGGAAGGGAGCACACATTAAAAAATGTACTGAAATAAAAATACTGAGACAATTCAGTTACAGCAAGAAACGGCCTATCCATGGTAGACCATGACAAAAAGAATGGCCTTTTGGCTGCACTATTACTTTTTAGCAGTGAATTGTTATTCAATTTCAGTGAATTCCAGGTATACAGCATGTAAATTAAGGTAGGGGATTGGGACAACTTGCTCAACGTCTGGAGATTTGGGTTCGAACCCAGAACTTTCGGTTGGGATTCAAACACCCTAACCACTAGGTTACCCGGTCGGTAGACTGTTTATAGGTAGAAGGTGGGTGGGCGCACACAGATAAATAATTTAAATTGAAATATATAAATCCAAACACTGTCCGGGTCCACCGAGAAACCCATAATGGCTCCTCCACGGTAGACTCGTAATCTGTACTTTTGCCATACCGCACAGCTCATGTGTGTAACTGTTTTATTAGGGTGACTAACCGATAGGTCTCGCGTCATGATTGGTTTGTGTGTAAGGCGTTTCGACGTCATCATGGATGGTGTAATAAGAACGGTTGGTGTTGGTGAAGCGGTTTGTTGGAGAGCGTACAGTAAAGACTCAGGACACACAGACATGGGACGGACGCAATAATGTCATGGGACACTGAAGGAACTCAAGACAACTTTATTCACAAATTCCAGGTCTTGTGTATGTATATATGAAAACTGCACTCCCAATAATTCAAAATCAACGTGCGTCCAACTCGACACAACCGACCAAGGCAAACATTCTGTGTTTGTTGAAACAACGCAACACTAAAAACGAGAAAAGAGAGGGCAAACATAAAATAACTTTACTGAGCAGTCTGCATTTCATTGAGCTTTAAGGTAAACCATCTACCGACTTGCAACGTGGAATTGATTGACAATCCTAAAATGTGTATGGAAAAATAAGCAATTCCAGATAAAGCCATAACTATGCACCCGCAACCCCACCATAATGCCAATATAGCAAACAATGATCTCAATACCCTCCATAAGGAATCCTCTTTTGAACAGCAACACAATTGTTTTGTTTTCACAACAAGGCCTCTGCAATAGTACTCAAACTGAGGACTCATGAATTCCTTCTCAGTCCTATACTACTTACTATTTCTAAATTGATCAGATGCTTTAAACCAAAGCAATTTACAGTGAATTAAGACACATGTCATTGTAGGAGTTAGACATCTTTTCAACAATGCCTAAAGGTCAGACGGTCCCTGCAGACATCGGAGATCGAACCCAGTACCTCTCGTCTGACCCGGCCCCTCGAATATCCTGCACCCCGATAAATACATAGACAAGTAAAATACATTCCCCTGAAGAGCAAGAAACTCTAAACCTCTAGCTTGTTCCAGAGTATCCGATAGAGGCTATATCTGGGCTTGTTCTGGCTACGCCCCCAGCATCTTCTTAACCATGTAGCCGGGCATGTTGTAGAGGAAGACGGCCAGTAGGGCCAGCAGGAGCAGCGCCGTGACGATCTTGATGGTCAGCCACCTGTACTGGTTGCACAGCAGGTTTTTAATGGCTTTGAAGGGGGTGAGGAACCAGAGGAGAGCGATGTCTGGACGGCTGGAGGACAAACAAACAAGATATTACCACCGTTACAAAGAGCACACCTCTGACGTTTACTGCGGAAACATAAAAATATCCACGTTGTTTTTTTTTCCTCTCCTTAACTTTGTCCCGTTTGTTTTCTGTGCCTGTAAATTGTTTCTCTTTTTTCCTACAGTTTATTCAGATGCCAAGTCATCACATTCATTATTTGTCCAAGGGCTGACAATACATCACAGAAAATGGATTAGCGAATAGTTAAAACTCTTTGCGAAGCGAAAAGAATCACCATACAACAAGAACGCAAATCACAGGATATCAAGTCAACAGCTTTGGGCAACAAACTAATTTATCATTGGCTGTTCTGTGTGCCAAATGTCCATGGGTCTCCTCTTGGTCAGCCATGGACCACCTGAGTCGTGGATCGTGTGGACTCGTAGATGCCCTTCCTTTTCTTCTGGTGTTAATTCCGCCTTAGCAATGCCCTTCCATGTTCAGTTTTTCTGATGCTGCCATTATTACCTGGTCAATCACAGTAATTCAGGACCACACACACACACACACACGCAGACCGCTCTCCTTGTGGCCCTGGTTTTGTTTCCGTCACCTGGGCAAGGATGGGTTTAGTCTCACCTGTGCATGGGAGATGCTTCCCGAACTCACCAGGCTCAACAAGATTATGTTTGAGTCTAAACGTGGGCCAGGTGAGACAAGATCACGGTCATGCAAACACATCCTTCTTCCGTTCCTTATTCTTCATTTCTGCTCTCCCATTAAGGTGCATAGCGCAAACCACCATGGGTCCTATCCTATCTTCTCTTTTCTCGGTCATGTCTTGGTTCCTCTGCGGCTGAATCGTATAACGTATAAAATGCCTCACTTGTAAAATGGTGTGTTATTTCAATTTTTCTTTTTTTAAATTCCTTCTTTGTCCTGTTGTTGCCTCTTCAGTAATTGACCTCTCGGTTCCTCGGCACAAAACATCTTGTCTTCTTCAACTTTATACGGATCAAATATGTTTGTAAGTCACAGTAGCCAATACACAAACATTGTTGCAATATTTTGACCTGCAGTTCAACGTCAATTCTATACCAGTTCTGACTTAATCAACAAAGGCAAGATGGTGTTTATTTCAAATATTGTGTATGTAGCACTCCTATAGGGCAGACATCACAAGCTGACTTGTGGACTGGGAGGTGAATGGGTGGGGGGAATCTTGTGAACTGTGAACTCTTGAATTGCAAGAGGCCTTCTGGTTTACTGACATCAGCAGGGAAGGGGACGAGGAGAGGTTGCCTGGAGAGGCAAATCGAGTTCCGAGCATCTTCTTCACCGTGTAGTCGGGCATGCTGTAAAGGAAAAGAGCCACAAGGGCCAGCAGGAGCAGAGCCAGCACAATCTTGATGGCCAGCCACTTGTACTGGTTGCACACCAAGTGCTTAATGGCCCTGCATGGCAGCGGCACCAGAGCAGGCCGGTGTCTGGGCAGCTGGTGGGGGGGACAGAAAACAACAAACGTTTAAGACCACCAAAACAAAGGTGGACGGTTATTTGTATTGTCATACATGCAACACATGTAGGCAAATGTGGATTCGACTGGGATAACTGGAAGATTAGGCAGAAGTGGCGAGAATGCTATTTAAAGACAACATGAAATTCTTGTTTTCGTTTTTTTTGCTGGCTTGTTCCCAGATTCATGCATTAACAACGCATGCCGCTAGTCATGCAAATAAATTATATCTTTACTGATTTTATAATCATCAATAATCCCTAATGAGCCAATCACATCCCTAATACACTCTGCCGCGCCCTTTGGCTTGGACATAAAGTGCATATGGGGCTGTCCTAAAGACTTCATGTGAAAACTGCTTAACAAAGCAAAAAAGAGGAACTTTGACGAATACATTTTCGCCATGGTGAAAAGAAAATGTTCATATATTTGTTTATAAATTAAAGTGTAGTCAATTCTTCTAAAAGCCAAAGGGATGTTAAAAAAAAATCGCAAATCTTTTCATCAAAGTCAAATATGTATTTGCCTCGTTAAGGTGTTTTCACATCTTTTTGTAGGATTTCAAGCCTTTGAGGACATCCCTACATACGCCACATTACAGAAGCAACGTGTGCTCTCTGAATGCCCTTTCACATTGTCTTTAACAAAGTTGAGAGGCTGAGGAGGGATACAGAGGCACAACTTACCATGTGACCAGCAGATCCTGGGGGCCATCCAGCACACACAGGTGGTGCATGGGTCCTAGGTGTCACTCCTCAGATGGAAATAGTCCCTTATCGGTGTTGTCTCTAATTATTGTTTTATTTTCATTTATTTTATTTGAATTGTTTATAGGCAATTTAAGGTTGTTTATGACTTTTTATACACGTATTTTGTATACATGCTGCTTGCCAAAGTTTATGGTTATGTTTATGTTTAGTTATGTTTAGGATCAGTTTATCACGTTAATTGACATGTTTAGTTTCCCGTTTTATTTAGTTTACATCACAATTCATCCTTGAGTTCTCCTTCTGGATGGGAGGTGGATCTGTTCGCTGGCGGGAAGTGGACCACACGCCCACAAGGCGTGCATGCGTGCTGGAAATGTGTGCGTTTCATTACAGACGGAGGAAATTCAGACTGAACCACGGCCGGAGTCCCAGGGGAGCCCCTCGCTCAGGACAAAGGAGCGCCGGAGGGCGTAGAGAGAGAGGAGGGGGAGGGGGAAGGGGAGGGGAGGAGGAGAGATAAAGAGAAGGAGGATGGGGTCCATACTTGGGTTTCTCTAGTGGTTCTGGCTCATTGCGTCCCTCCCCAACGGGACCTTTCTCGGCCTCGTCCCCGGTCAGCAGGTGCAGCTCCGCCTCCACCTTGCCCTGCAAAAGAGATGTTGTTCAGGGCACTATTGCTCGGTAGACCACACCTCGCTTTGGGAACTTGACTTGCCATACCCACCCAACCCGCTGGGATGTATGTTAAAACACACCCCTTAGATCAAACATAGGGTTCCTTCTTACTTTCCTTTGATTTTCTTTCTTTCGAGCTCATACGTTGGAGGGAGGTTAGATCCTGCCAGTATGACGAACACAGCTACACATCAGATCAATCATAATCATATACACCGTCATGCCGCCACGCATTTCATTGTGTCCGTGAGCCAAGTAGACCACGTACTGTCAGTTCAAACTCGTCCTCTTCGTTTCTGGCCACAAATGGCCACCATCCTTTGATCCTCTTCTGCTTGAAGATGGAAACCATGGGCATCTCCCCCTCGTTGGTCACCATCTCAATGGTGCACTGCTTCGGGGTCTTGGCGCCCCGAGGGAAGCGGTTCAGGTCCAGCTCGATGGCGCCTACAACAACATAGATTTCAAAAAACGCTTTTAGAAATCCCCTCTAGACCGCGACGCTCACGGACTGGGAGGAGAACCACAACACATGGACTATGACGGTTTACTGGACCGATGATCAGAAAGTAATGAGATGTCTCATTGGTTAGGTGGACACTTGTGGGGAGGACTCACATACACAAAAGCGTTCCAATTTCAGTACACCATCAAACGATTCAAGAACACGTCTGATCATTCAATCACTTCACCATCTGTTTTTAGTTAGACACCCAGAAGGAGACGCCCACCGCACCTAAGAAGTCGTCCGCAGAGAAGTGGTCAGCGTCCCACACTTGGAGGTTGAGGCGGGCCGGGATCTTGTACTCCGTCTCGTCCCAGGCGAACATGGACTCCTTCTTGGAGATGACGATCTTCTCCTCGGCCATCAGGTAGTCGAAGGGGTAGACGAAACGCCAGTTGAAGTTGCCCTCGCCCGTGATGGAGTGGTAGTGGACGTCTGTGTCCTGCTTGTCCTCCTGCTGGCCCTTCAGCCAGCTGTGGCCCGGAGAGGTAAAACCCCACAGCAGAGGTGGACATGATACAGATGTTTTAGCGAGCCTAAGAGGTTACATACCTTTTTATGATGGGTGGTTCTGCTGGTGGTATTTATATTTCTTTGTATTTCATACTACAGGTGCAATGTTGCAACACAGCCAGCCATACATTAACAGAAAAATATTGTAATGATAGGTATAGTAAGAAATATATATAATACGATAAGATATCACTATATTGTTTGATTTGTTTACAGGTTTGTTAGTGTATTTACAGAAGGTACGTTACCGTATTTACAGAAGGTTTCTTAGTGTGTATTTACAGGTTTGTTAGTGTTTTTACAGAAGGTTTGTTACTGCGTATTTACAGGTTTGTTAGTGTATCCACAGATTTTCTTTACCCTCGCACAAAGATGTCACTGGACTTCTCCCCGGTAAAGATGTCATCGTCCTCCAACACAACCTCATCTGTGTTCCAGACGATCACCCTCAGTTCAAACCTGACAGACAGACAAACATATAGAGAAACAGACAGAGAGATATACATATAGAGGTACAGACAAACATACAGAGAGACAGGCAGACAGACAGACAGACAGACATATAGAGACACAGACAGACGTACAGAGAGACAGACAGAACAATTTTAACAAAGAATGGAAACGTTCACTAGAATATAAAATTACTACAACTTCTACTTGGTGTAACAGACACATACAGTGTGCTACAACACGTGGTTCGGTGGATCCACACTATGTATGAACATTGGATGAATCGCAGGTGGGAGAACCTACTTCTTTGGCTTCCGTGGTGAAATGTCGAGGGCGGGTCCAGGGGCAGTCATTTCTTTAGGGAACATGTCCACCCACATCTCTATCCTCCCCTGATCGAAATAACATCACAACATGGAGATTAAGTGCCTGGCTGTAAACTGTACTGGACTCTGGGTGTGTCCGTGTGTGTGTCCGTGTGTGTGTCCGTGTGTGTGTGTCCGTGTGTGTGTGCTTGTGCGCGTGCGTGTGCCTGTGTGTGTGTGCGAGTGCTCTGACAGACTGTTGAAACACACCACAGCACAGGTGTAGAGCACAAACGTTTTCATTCCGCTCTCATGTTAATCTATGAGGACCT
>OOFG01068000.1:10242-22999 GCA_900323295.1 Molva molva | reverse complement strand
AAAAAAAAGAATCATATATTTATATATATATATATATATATATATATATACACATATATATATACTTTGCAGACATTTCTTTCTTTCTGTGTAGAAGTATGATACCATATAAACAATGATTCGATTTTAGAAATGGTTCTATAAAATACATAAGCACTAAATCAAATTAATCTATGCAGCATTAATCAGTTGTTACAATATTGATCTTGTTTGTTTTTTATTAGTGTGATTGGGATGTATTATGATCAGTGTAATCATTCCAACTAGTTCTACTAACGAGGGAAGCCAGTGAAACATATAGACAAGAAAACAAATGCATACATTACAAAGCATACATACAATACATTTGTACTCACACTGTGTAACAGCAAATAATTTATAATGCAATACTACCATAAGTATGTAGCACAGTGACCTGGGTATGATGATACAATAAGAAAACAGACAAGACAGCAGATCCAAAACAATCACCAACCATCACTAGACCTTGAAATGATGGCTCGGGCCATCACTTCCCATCATTTTGTTACCCTACCTTATACCAGCACAACACATGCAGTATATCATGTGCTTCTGTTTTTTAAAACGGGAACAGTAGCAGTGATCTACATATAACTCTGAACACAATTCTTCCAGCAGCATTGATCTCCATACCTGGCCGATGCAAAATGAGTGACATTGAATTGAGACACAGAATAACCAGGAACCTGATTCATGACCAACTCAAACCCATTATCAAATGCTGATGATGCATTAAGATTTGGTGTCATCCTCCAGAATCATTTATTTCAATGGTTTGGAGGACTTGACTGGAAAGTAACACTCATTTATTTGAAATTGTCTTTGTTGAAACTGCTCATTTATGTGCTAAACATCGTTAAGAAACCGCCTTAACTTGACAGGCATAGCTTAAGTCACACGATGGAATACTGTGTAGGAAATCAAATGAATCCTAGAAGCAATTCATAATTATGTACAGAAAATATAAATCAATGTTCTCACGTGAACAAGTTGCCTGGTCTGCGTTCAAGACGTATCCAGCTCGACACTGACAGACGTATGAGTTACCGTTATTCATGCAAACGTGCTGACAGTTGTTTCCCAGAGCACACAAATCACCACCTGGAAATGAGATTGATTGTTTCATTAGCTGGTTGTTAGTTGTCTATTTTCACCAAAAAAGGCGTACTACGTGTCCAGCTATTCAAATACATTCATGTGATAGCCAATAGTTTGGACACATGCCCTAATTCCTCAGCATCTAGCTTCCATGTTTTTCACGAGCGCTAGGAGTGCTTTATTGCTCAAATATTGTAATGAAATGTTCAATTTGACAGAAACGCATGCAGCTTTAACTGTTGAAAAAACGGGGGATCTCACGTGAACAAGTCTCCTGGTCTGGGTTCAACACGAATCCCGTTCGACACTGGCAGAAGTGGGAATTGCCGTTGTTGACGCAAATGTGCTGGCAGTTGTGTCCTTGAGCACATGCATCTCCAACTAAAGGGACATTTCATTGTATTTGTCTCCTTTCATTGTCTTTGTCTCATACAAAAACTCGTATAACTATATTCCATTTAACAAGGTGTCCCAAGTTTTTTTTTACCTAGTTCAGGCTGTGTTCCATTTCAATTTCCCTCATATTTAACTAACTACCTATCCTAATCTACAAGTCCTGAACTCCATTAAATCCACCACACACTTCAAGCAATCTAATCTGTTTGTTCCTCCTGATTGTTGTGAATTTTTGAGCAGTTACTTTGGCCCAGACCAGCCACTCAGTGACACGTCAAATCAAGCCGTGTCAATTAAACAGTACTCATGATATCACAACACTTAAATAGTTTCCTGCAATCCAAAGTTCAGGTTAACCACGAGCTGCTCACGTGAACAAGTTCTCTGGTCTGCGTTCAACACGAATCCCGTTCGGCACTGGCAAGTGTACGAGTTGCCGCTGTTGACGCAGATGTGCTGGCAGTTGTGTCCTGAGGGACATACATCCCCACCTGAAAAACAAGGATGTTATGTTGTGCTTTTTAGTTGTTTGTCTTTTGATGACATCTCTTAAAGAACCTTGCACAGTTAGTTGTGTGGTGTATTGGCCAGGTGAACATTGGAGGGCAACCCCATTTTAAATTGTACATCATTTGGGTGACTGTGAAGATATGTAGTCAAATAATATGAGTACATTCCACCAAATATTATTGGAAACATTTCATGTTCTCACGTGAGCAAGATCTCTGGTCTGCGTTCAACACGAATCCCATTCGACACTGGCAGACGTACGAGTTGCCTTTGTTAACACAGATGTGCTGGCAGGTGTTACCCTGAGCACATACATCTCCGCCTGGACACGAAAAGGTTCCAATGTGTCATTGTTTTTTGTTATTTTGTTGATGTTTGTTGTAGTTAGGATTTTTTTTTAAAAGAATTGGTCGTGTGTCTGTTAAAAGTCTGTAATAAAACAAAATGTTCATTTGTAGGCCTACATCATTTGACTGTAGGTATAGAGTTAATTGACACCTCCCCCTGATGCCTAAAGATCAACATCAGGAGGCTCAAGAAAAACCGACGTAGATATCTTTATAAACATTCGATTTTCTTACGTGAGCAGGTACTCTTGTCCGCGTTCAACGCGAATCCCGTGCGACACTGGCAGACGTACGAGTCAGCATTGTTGGCACAAATGTGCTGGCAGTTGTGTCCTTGTGCGCAAGCATCAGCACCTGAAAATGAAATGGTGTCAATGCTTGTTGTTGTTTTTTATGATACAAAAGAAACGTTGAATTCCGGGAAGTTTTGCAGCCGACCAACTTCTTATTTGTTCATCCTTGTGCCGAATCCGGAGTATTAAAATATCAAGGTAAACATCAGGGGGCCTCAGAAATATGAATACAAATTGTTTGAAGCAATAGCAATATATTCTCACGTGAGCAAGTTCTCTGGTCTGCGTTCAACGCGAATCCCGTGCGACACTGGCAAGTGTACGAGTCGCCGTTGTTGACGCAAATGTGCTGGCAGTTGTGTCCTTGCGCGCATGCATCACCGCCTGAAAATCAACAGATTTCAAATGAGTCGTTGTTTGTTGTGGTCTTTCATGACGATGGTTAAACAAATAAAGATTGGTTTCCGGCAATCCAAAGTTCAGGTTAACCACGAGCTGCTCACGTGAACAAGTTCTCTGGTCTGCGTTCAACACGAATCCCGTGCGACACTGGCAAGTGTACGAGTTGCCGTTGTTGACGCAGATGTGCTGGCAGTTGTGTCCTTGGGGACATACATCCCCACCTGAAAAACAAGGATGTTATGCGATTGTTTTTAGTTGTTGTCTTTTGATTGACATTGCTTAAAGCAGGGTTCCTCAACCTTTTTATTACGCAGGCCCAGTATGCATATTTGAAATATTTTCAAGGCCCGGTATGGGGGGGCGCCCCGGCCAACCAGTAGGGGTCGCTAATGCAGCAACCAGGACACAAACCATTATATTGTGTAAACATCAAGCCAATAAAACCTTAGTGGCAATATTGGCATGAAGACTTTAGCATGATAGAGAAGTGGGGTTGGGATTGGTGTGACGGTCTCTCATTTGAATTTTGTGGAAGTAATTATTATTATTATTATAATTTTTTGTGTTTGTAGGCTCATTTCTAAATCTCTGCGGCCAGCTGGCCAATGCTCCGTGGCCGGTAGCGGTCCGCGGCCCAGTGGTTGAGAACCCCTGGCTTAAAGAACCCCGAAACAGCAACGTTGAATTATTTTGCACGCCATTTTGCAGCCAAGTCCCTTGTGATTCGTATCCATTGGCTGATGAGGCAATAGCTAGTTTGAATTAATAGTCATTTTCTCACGTGAACAAGTTCTCTGGTCCGCGTTCAACGTGAATCCCGTTTGACACTGGCAGACGTACGAGTCACCGTTGTTAGAACAAATGTGCTGGCAGTTGTGTCCTTGTGCACAAGCATCAGCACCTGAAAAAATAAAAAGGTTCCAAAATGACATTGTTTGTTTTTGTTTTTTATGACGTTGCTACAACAACAACAAAGGTTGAATTCTGGCAAGGTATGCAGCCAACCAACTTATTTTTTTAGCATCCTTTAGGTGACTCTGAAGCAATACAATATAAAGTTAAACTAAGGCTGCCTCAGAAAATAACGATAAAAATCCTATTAAACAATAGCAATTTTCTCACGTGAACAAGTTCTCTGGTCCGCATTCAACACGAATCCCGTGCGACACTGGCAGACGTACGAGTCACCGTTGTTGGCACAAATGTGCTGGCAGTTGTTTCCTTGTGCACAAGCATCAGCACCTGAAAATAAAAAGTGTCATTGTTTGTTGTTGTTTTTTGTGACACAAAAATAAATTTGAATTGCGGAAGGTTTTGCAGCCGACCAACTTCTTATTTGTTCATCCTTGTGCCGAATCTGGAGAATAAAATGTCAAGGTCAGGGGGCCTAAGAAAAATGTATAAAAATGGTTTGAAGCAATAGCAATATTCTCACGTGAGCAAGTTCTTTGGTCTGCGTTCAACACGAATGCCGTTCGACACTGGCAGATGTACGATTCGCCGTTGTTGATGCAAATGTGCTGACAGTTGTTTCCCTGAGCACATACATCACCACCTGGAAATAAAGATTTTTTTCTTCATTATTTTTGCAAGAACATTGCAACATGACCATTTGTTTTGGCTATGTGACCTTTAAAGGCCAGTAGCAAGGCTACATCACATTCATACATCATTGGGGTGACTATAAAGCTATAGGCTATGATGCTATGGCTTTATTTTCGGTTCAGCTATGGTTCCCTCCTCAAAGTAAAAAGTGGTTTAATAAATACATAACATCATAGGTGGTGACTTGACAATTCTTTGACCAGCCACAGAAACAAACACTGAGTACTTGCGTGAGCATGTTTTTCGGTCTGTGTTTAAGGTGTAACCCTCTCGGCACTTGCAGGTATAGGAGTCGCCACTGTTGACACAAATATGCTGGCAGCTGTGTCCCTGGGAGCATGCATCGGACCCTGTGAAGAAGCAGTCACACATCTAACTGCCGTTGTCTGCTGCCAACAGCCAAAGGACACCTTGGCTTTTTCAGGAGGCTTTCTTCAAAGCCCCCACATAATGATTGGACACATACGTGAAACACACGTATGGCCTATGTATCCTACTTTTTGGATTTTTGTATAGTTAGATATTTATTGCAAGAATACAATTGTGACAAAAATTTTGGTGATTTAAAAGAAACACAAAACACAAAAACAACACACAAAAACACAAAGAATTAGTCACAAGAGTCGATGGAGAGTTTGTCCAGAAGGAAAAATGACACATCAACTCTTGGTCCATGGTGGGAAACCAGAGGGCCTGAGACCCACAAAGGTAGAAGGACAAAAAGACACCGAAATGTAATGTCTTACGTGAGCATGTCTTCTTGTCCATATTCAAGACATAGCCCACACGGCACGTACAGAAGAACGAGTTGCCACTGTTGACACATGTGTGCTGGCAGTTGTGTCCCATAGAACATGCATCCAGACCTGAAAAGAGACACTTTCCATTTCTCATTGGCTACCTTGACACTGACAGTGCTAGTAATTCTGTTAGTGTGTATTAGTTTTGGGTTATAAGCATATACTGTATTCTATGGTAATAAAGCGATGTGCAGTGCTGATTATTACTAAGCAGATAGACAAGATCAAAGATAATTTTTTTAATAACACACATAATTACCATTTATAATTTAACCAAAACAACTTTGTTGTTTGGCTGCTAATAAAAATCCCATGAGTTTAAAACCCTAATTCTTAGGTTTAAACAAAGAAGTGGTGAATGTTGCTACCCAAAAAGTACACGGTTCGACTAAATTCCACATTTCCAGATGTGCGTTGAGCAGAGGTATGGAGGAGAGAGCACTAGCACCCTGCAGCAAGCCGCAAAGCATGCGAGTGAATGCCCAGCAAATACGAGAAAAGCGAACGACCGTAAATAGGTTGTTTTACAATACTTAATCGCTCGTCTATATTAAAGTTGCAATGTGTAAGATTTGGGCCCTCCCAGTTAGTAGGCGGGAGACTTTCCGAATTTGAACCACTCACCAATAACAGTATTCTTTCCACTCTAACTGGCTGTGCAACTGTGTGACGCAAACTAGCGTAGCTCGGCTGGCTGGCGTGAGTGGGAGGGGTTTTGGGAGTATCTATAGTAAGATTCTTCTTAACAAAGAGAGAGGTATGGGCTCAGCATTATTTATTGGTAGAATATATCAGTTATAGGATAAGATTTTATCGATAACATTATTTAAATAACTATCAATCAGCATTGACTACAGATATGGTCAGGTTATTTCAAGCTATGAGCTAGTTGAAATGTTACACATTGCGACTTTCAAATTGAACATTTAATTTGAGCATTAAGAAAAAATATCTCGTTTATAATAACCTCTATGCTCTTAAAATGTAATACCCCCCTACCAACCCCCCTAACTTACACTGTGATCAGAGTCCACTGTTCAGAAGCTTATTTATCTAGGCTTACTGTAGTTTGTAAGATGCTTTGTTAGCCATGTCCTCATTTGAGCACTCTAAGCATCTTTTGTAACCACATCAGGTTACTTAGCAGTGCGCACAGGGCAAGGCCAAGATGCAGTGCCGGAGTGCCAAGAGTTGAGCGAAGCCTGTAACAAGTGAAGGCAGCATCATGCTGGGCTCCAAACCATTCCAAAGTGGTTAAAGTTAAGTAGAGTTCACCCTGTAGGCCGATCAGTTGGAAGATCAGATTTGTGTTGTCTTCTTTTGGTGAGTTAGTAGATCATCCACACACTAAATGGACACTTGTTAATGGATGATGCCGCAAATGGCAGTACACTGTCGATATTATAACTTTATTTTTGCCATTGCTTACTACACCAAAGAAGAAGACGGGTGACTTTGGAATGGAACTGGCCCTCTTTGGTGCTGCCCACACAATCACAGGCACTTTCAAAAAGGTTGAGTCTGACATACCGGTGTTTTCCTTCTTTCTCTCATCATTTTCGTTATCAACTCCATTACCGCCGCGATTGCCAACTACGCCTACTCCGGATTCAAACACACCCCCGTATGCGGGCGGTGTCTCGGCACTCCCCTCATCATCCTTACCACACAACGTTTCCCTAAATTTAGACGCAAGCTTCTCAATGACACCATAGGTCTCCACGTAGAAGACGTGGTCGTCCAGCGGGGGACTGGCCATGAGCCGGAGGGACTTCATGTCGGCTCTGTCCACGCCCACCGCGTAGATCTCGATGCCAGACGCCCGGGCCGCTGCAGCCACGTCCTCCACCTTGTCCTGGGGCCTGCCGTCCGTGACTATGATGGCCACCTTGGCGATGTTCATGGAGGCGGGCCGAGCGCCGGACTCGGCGGTGAAGGCCCGCTCCATGGCGGTCTTAATGGCCAGGCCCGTCATGGTGCCCGAGGAGAGGGGCTCGATGCGGGCCAGCGCCTGCTTGACGGAGGTCTTGTCGAAGTACGTCTTGAGCATGAAATCGAGCTGCACCGTGCTGGCGTAATTAACGACGCCCACCCGCGTGGTGTCCTGGCCGATCTCCAGGCTGTCCACCATGTCCTGAAGGAAGTCCTTGGCCTTCTCAAACTCAACGGGCCGCACACTGCGAGAGCTGTCTATGATGAACACTAGGTCTATGGGCCGGTTTCTGCAGTTTGACCTTGCTGCTGTGTAAATTAAGCATTCATTGAAAAAGGTATTTCAGTTGATACAGATGAATAGTACAATAAACATAAAAGAGAGTTTAACTGAGTTTCTCAAAAGAGACTAACGAGATGGGATTATGAGATAGGCCTAATTTGATTATAAGTAAATAGAATAATTTACCTAAAATAATTCTACATTTGGAGAGCAAGTTTCAATGAATGTCACTTTCACAGATAAAAGGGTGAGGAGGCACATGTAGAAAACGTGGATCTTGGCGCGCTCGACTGAGAAGTGTGATTTAGCCTTCACACACACACACACACACACAGTTATTGAATAACATTTTGATTAATGAGTGATATGATAGTATCCACGCTTTTCTAATTGTTCAAAAATATCTATCGATCTATCTTTTAAGTTATGTAGATAATATCACCGTAGTATAGTGTAATACGACGTGACTATAGTAGATTTTAGAATTAACTTGTTAGCAGGATAATTATCTATAAACGAATATTTTTTAAACCTGTTTATATTTAAGAGGGGAAATACGTTTTTAACTACACTACCTTTTTAGATAATGTACATTGTTGGTAGCCTATGGCCAAATGTGACACACATACAAAATTTGTTCCAATTAATAGGGAAGAGTACTCACCTTCTTGATCTGGAAGATTCTGCGATAGATGGTTGCTGACTTCCTTTCGCCGAGCTTGATTAATTGACTCTTGGTTAATTGACGCTTGGTTTAATGGCGCTGTTCTGATTGCCGCAGGAATGACTGGCGATTGGTTAATTGGTGCTTGGTTGATTAACGATTGGTTGATGGGCGCTTGTTTGACTGGCGCTCGGTTGATTGGCGCTTTGTTGATTAGCGCTTGGTTGATTGGCGATTGGTTGATTGGCGATTGATTTGGCGCTTGGCTAAATGGTGCTTGGTTGATTGGCGCTTGGTTAAATGGCGCTTGGTTAAATGGCCGAGGACTCTGCTGAAAGCCTTTGACCGTATATTCTCTTGGAAGGATGGTTTGGAACGATTGTCCATTTGGAAAGGCTTCTTTGAATCTGGGATCAATCGTTTTAACATTTTGAAAGCTCTGATAGACTCTTGGCGATATGTGTGGTCGTCCGGGATTTAAAAACCTGTCCGCGGGTCTATGACTCTGATAGGATCCATAACGTTGATAAGTTCCCTGCGTTCTGGTCGCCAGCATGCCAATCCAACAAAGGAGTCCACCGATTAGTAGATTCATTTTGCCCGCCTAATTAGTTCTCTTCTAGGGTCGTTGTGCCTCTCGGACTCCCTGACAGCGTTGAATGTTTTATATGCTCTGCTCTGCGTGGGTGTCAAGCCCGGCCCAATCGAAACGAGCAATTGCGCCGACGGTTCAGTAGCCATAGCTACTAATTAACCCACATGTCAAGATTTGGACTCGAAACCGGTTGATCGCTCGAACTGTAGAACTATACAGTCTAGGACTACGTTTAATTATTTTAGATGTAATGGACCTACCAATAGAGCATCCGGCAAAGCAGGACGAATGGAAAACTTGCATAGAAAGTAGTCATAATACGCTTAAATGAAAAACGGTAGAAAAGGGTGGCCTACACAAAGAGACTAAAAGAGCAATGTATTACAATGTATTAACCTACTCATCTAATTTGTTCCAATAACAGCAAGTGCCTTGCTGTGATATTTGCACATGAAATAGACCTAACAGCTGCTTAGTGTCATATGCCAAGAATCTTGCTGCCTTTCTGAATATACACTGCAGTTGAAAAGTGGCCTGGAGAAGAGTTCCAAATATTATTGACGTAGTTTTGGACTACATTTGACTGACATGCTTTAAATGTAGCCTACTGCAATCCATGCTACATGCCTTGAACCTATACTGCTGACTAGTAGGAGTTTATGGCAATCAATTATGTCCCCAAGCAGCAAAGCTTTAATGCAATGATGCAACCTAACCTAATTTCGTTTTCTTTTGGATTGTTGGGTCTTGTCGGCCTACAAATGTAGCCTAACACAAATATGGGAATGTCTTTTTATAATCCACTATTGATTTGTAGGCCTAAGTTTGGGCCTGCTTTCACACACGAAATAGCACTGTAGGTTATATGAATGCAATAACTCACTTTTGGTTTGGTTTGCTGCGTTGTTTTTAATTTAGTGCAGCTTCCCTATTAGGATAGCCAGAGGGGACGTTTAGCTACTATATTCGCACAACAGATGCTGAAACAAATGCCATCAAAGTAGGGGCACCGTTGATAAGCATCGTGTGAAACTTGTCAGTGTGCCAACCCGAAACAGAACGGTAAACCAAAGGGACATCCGATATATCCTACATGTGTCACATATTAATAGCGGGGTGATTTGCATGCGATTTGACTGTCTTGCTGGTGATCAGTTGTTTTGTAGACTGATTCTGGTACCTTGACAGCTCTGACACCTAGTGGTTAATATATAAATGTACAAAACTGGTGGAACAGGCGGAATTTGGGTTGGCGTTCGTTGTCATTCGCACACACAGCATGTCTTACTTGTATGGTTAACTAAGGCATTGTTCCCAACTTACTTTCACAGGTTTCGCAGCCATGCAAAACTTGCAGCCATGACTTTTGCACATAAAACTCAAGACACACATGGGCACAGAATATCAATTATTCAAGACACATTCGCTTTAATGTTAATATGTATTTCTGTTTGTGGTGCTCCCAGGCTGCATATCTAACTCAGAATATGTGCTTTGCATATTGACAGATGAAGGGCCAAAATGTATTTGACTAATGAAAGGGACATGGGACAGGCAATGGAAATAGTTTCTCTGACTTCCCCTATTTAGAGATTATAATACAGATACGGTCTCTTACAGGGAACTGAAAAACTGCAGCAGCAGAACTAGGAGACTCCGTAGCCTTTCCCCAGTGCCGTACACTCCAGGGTCGACAAAATGTGGTGCTTTCTGTTGTGTTTCAGTTTTCTGGGTCTACCTTGCACCTTTCTAGCGATTCACCGGCCCCTGCATGAGTACGCTCCTGGGGACATCATCATCGGTGGGCTTTTCCCGATTCACTCAGAACCCAATCACACCTTCCCGTCATCGGGGCACGTCTCGTGCAAAGGGTGAGTACAGCCAAATTGGAAGAAATCAATTAATAATGTTATTTATAATATTTATAATACCCGTCTTTTCTTGTTTTGTGTAGCTATCGTTTACAACTGTTCCTATGTGCCCAAATGATGATATTTGCGATCAATGGGGTAAATCAGCGCAGAGCTCTACCTAATGTGACCCTTGGCTACGACGTTTATGATACTTGTGGGGACGTTTCACTGGCCATGAGAATGGCCCTCGACATGTCCATTGACAAATCGGATCCCCGGACCTGGTTTTTACCTCAAGGAAAACCGACTACAGCACCCGATCCTCGTGTCAAAGTAGTAATCGGCGAGGGTTCTTCCGAAGTGTCAATCGCTGTTGCACGAATATTAACCCTGTCATCAATCACCCAGGTAGGTGATGTAAATTAATTTGTTCTCTGCTTTATTAGACCGCACGATATTAAAGCTAACATTAGGACCACATATTTGTAGCGCTAACGTCAGTTCTGACTAGTTTCTGCTTCTACACATAGAGTGGTCAACACAACACCATGTAAAGTTATATGGGTCTGAGATAAGGCCGACCGTATAGGCATGGCTTCTTTACCATTCCGCCCATGCCCATACAGACTGAAGGTTTACCTGGGTAAATCAGACCCTGTAGGCGTAGGCGTATATACCAATATAGACTGAATTGTACCTGGATTCGGCAGATGCTTCATGAACCACCTCCAGAGTGCATGTCCGTTTATCTTTTATATCTGAATAAACCACGTGTTGAATATTTACCACTCTCCGAGTCATACCTAGCCCCGAAACCACGATACCACAGAGGATGAAAAATTACGCTTCATCATAGGCTCATGTTCTATGATCCAATTCCTTGTGAGAAAACTTTATCTGGGGAACGTCAAATCCTATCAGTCAGAATTAATAGATAAAGATGCCTATAAAAAGTATTCTTGTGTGCTTTCTGTGTTTGCTGAACACAGATCAGTTACGCATCTTCCAGTGAACTACTCAGCAGGAAGTCGAAGTTCCCCACTTTTCTGCGGACAGTGAACAGCGACGTAGTTCAGACGAAAGCCATTGCAGAGCTTGTGGAGAAATTCCACTGGGAGACGGTGGGAATTGTGGGCAGCGACGACGAGTATGGCAGATACGGCAGCGAAAGCCTGGTGGGTCATTTCAATGCCATGGCTGTGTGTCTTGACTTTAAGGTCATCTTGCCCGCCAAGTTGGACCTCAGCGAAAGCAGAGCCAACATTACATTCACTAATCTGATGGACACTATTCAAAACTCAACCGCAGAGGCTATCATTCTGTTCACCAAGGAGTCAAACGTTAAGCTTGTCCTTAAAGCCGCCATTCAGAAGAACCTCAACAGAAATTGGATTGCTAGCGATACATGGTCCAACTCCTCTGATATCAAAGAGCTGCCAGGCATTGAAGCGATCGGGTCATTCTTTGGAATCGTCTTTAAAAGTCAGATTGTTGCAGGCTTTGCAGACTACGTATCTTCAATGGTCAAAGAAAACTCCTCACTCCCCTTATGGGAGTATCATTTATTGAACCATCCGCCCTGTTCAAGTGCCCCTCAGGAGGCGATGAATTGTTCACTAACGGGAAACAAATGTATGGAAATGAGATGTCTGGTGCATTACATTTTCTGGGATATTTCCCTCAATATCTACGTGGCAGTCGAAGCAATCGCTAATGCTCTGAGTAGTTTAATGAAGTGTGACAGAGAACAATGTCAACGAAATACCAGCTTTACGGCATACGAGGTAAGCTACATTGAGAGCCTGTCACTAAACTAATTTCCATAGAAAATACACCCACATAATAGGATGGATCTCAACTCTCTGTGTGTGTGTGTGTGTGTGTGTGTGTGTGTGTGTGTGTGTGTGTGTGTGTGTGTGTGTGTGTGTGTGTGTGTGTGTGTGTGTTTCAGTGTCTGA
>OOFG01068000.1:0-10222 GCA_900323295.1 Molva molva | reverse complement strand
AACAATGTCAACGAAATACCAGCTTTACGGCATACGAGGTAAGCTACATTGAGAGCCTGTCACTAAACTAATTTCCATAGAAAATACACCCACATAATAGGATGGATCTCAACTCTCTGTGTGTGTGTGTGTGTGTGTGTGTGTGTGTGTGTGTGTGTGTCAATCCCTGGATGGATTGAGTCGAGTCGTGGAGGGATCATAATGGAATAAATAGCTGTAGTAGAAAAGTTAACTGCAGGTTTAAAGAAATGCAACAATGTTTCATACACTATTTGATTCTACCCTCCATATAACAACAGATTTGAATATCCTCTTCAACTTGTTGTCTGATCGTACCTGTTTCTACAGCTATTTAATGAAATCAAGAATGTCAACCTCACCGTGAATAACACACACATAGAGTTTGATGAAAATGGAGATCCCATGCTTGGATATGACATCATAGCATGGAACTCGACCACTTCGGAAACCATTGGAGAGTACGCAGGGGGAAAAATCCATCTACCGCAGCATCTTGTTGACAAGATGGCTAATGTAACGGTGAGAACAAAGTGTGTGTGTGCGTGTGTGCGCGTGTGCGTGTGGATAAAATGATAGATGGACAGATGGATAGAAACATAGATATACACATTTAAATATAATTAATATAATACAATTTTTGAGAAACAATGAATTGCTTAACAGAAGTGGTTCACCAATTTGAGTTGATTCTGTCCTCCCCCCAAAGGTTACTGCTTTCAACTGCTGTAAGATCTGTCCAGCTGGGCATGAGCTGATCGAAAGTGAAGGGAGTTGCTGCAAGCGCTGTAGTCGGTGTAAGGACGGATATTTTTCTCCTACAATTGGTAAGCAATCAGTATGTATATCATGTAAAAAAGTATAGCAAGGGAATTTGTTATTATTGTAAATGGTAAACTAAAAACATGATTTTTTTAATCACATTTAAATTGAAAAAGCTTCCATTCATTTTGTCATGTGTTATGTTGTCCTATTGTTGTTTTCTGCAAGCCATGCAACTTTTGGTAGAGAGCTAGCCCTACTCAATTATATAATGTTTTCAACAGTCAGTGAACATACATGCTCCTACTCTGTATCAAAAACAAATAGATGCAAAGAAAAACTAACCCTTTAGAATTTGTCATTATTGCAGGTAAGAAATGTACAAAGTGTAAAAAAGGTAAGTATTCATCTAGTCAATATGATGAGTGTTTGAATAAAGAAGCTGAATACCCTGAATGGAATGACCCCTTTATAATTACTCTGTCTGTCTTCAACATCCTGGGGATTGTTGCTACCATTACAGTGGTTGTTATATTTGTGGTTAATCGAAGCACTCCCATTGTAAAAGCCGTTGGCGGCTACTTGTGTTTCTTGGAGCTTTTCTCCTTACTCGCCTGCTTCTGCCTGAGCTTTACCTTCATATTGAAACCCTCTAAAATATCCTGCATCACAGGTATGCCGCTATTTGGGATAGCTTTCACTCTATGTGTTTCTTGCATTCTGGCCAACCTCCTCCAGATCTTAGTGGGTTTCAACTTTGCCCAGAATATGGGGGGCTGGCTCAGAAGGGTCAACCAGCCACCGGCTGTAGTTGCTATTTTATTTGGGGTCCAGCTGGTCTTGTGCTCAATATGGCTAGTCTATTATCCGCCTTCCCTACAAAAAGAGCCAACTGACCAAGCCATCGAACTAAAGTGTGATCCTACATCCAAAGCTCTATTTGGTGCCATGTTAAGCTACGTTGCTTTATTGGCCATAGTCTGTTTCCTTTTTGCATTCAACGGAAAAAAACTGCCAGATCTGTACAAAAACGCCAGCTTTGTCACCATCGGCATGTTGCTGGTTTTGGTGGTGTGGATGATCTTCATACCAGTCTACCTGTTCGGATCTGGGGAGTACACCGAGGCCATCAAGGCGGCCGCTGTCCTTGTGTCCAGCCACAGCATGCTCTGTTGCCACTTGATCCCCAAGTGTTACATCATGGTGTGCAGGAAGGAGCTGAACGACGAGAAAGCCATCACTGATTACATCAGGAACCACTACGAACAGAAAGGCATTAATGTTTTAAAGTCATAATCATGATGTCTCCTTAGACTCTTACCAACACCTGAACACTTGTTTTTCCGAGATCAAGGAGGAATTGGTTGGTCTACTGGTTTTGATGGCGAGTTGTAATGTTTAATCTCTGTCGTAGCTCGGTTTATTGTAAATGGAAAATGTAATTGCCTCTCCAACTCCAGTTTGTAAAAAATAAGAAAATTCAGAGGCATATTTGTTCAAGAAGCATGCGTGCATGCATGCGTGTGTGTGTGTGAGTGAGTGAGAGAGATTAGACTTTACAGCAATTGTATAAATGGTATAAGTTTGTCATATGCATTGATATGGATGGTTAGCATGCTATTTTCAAAATAACCTGTTGTTTTTTATGTTTTTATTGTGGGCAGTGCTACAGAACAGTTGTAGGATACATATGAATACAATTGTACGTACATATTTATATTATTAAGCAGTTTTTTTCTGAATGTTACCACAGTTGTCAAAAATAAAATCATAATCATTTGCATTATTTCAGTCAATGAGGGAAAATTAAGGAACAGCGTTTATTACATGGAAATCTAAAAGGAGGAGAGATGGGGAACACCAGGGCCTGCATTCAAGCCTGGCTACCCCCCTGCCCACAAATTCCTCATATTTGTTTTCCCACAGAAATACAATTTCGTAGAGATTGTCAGCAAAACAAAGTATTTGCGTCTAACAGCAAATTCACCATTTTCCATACCTGGGAATAAAGCATGCTTCCCATTATAAGCCTATATACCTATAAGTCACATTATGTTTAACAAGGAGACTGTAATCAGTGTATTCTGATAAATAATATGCAATAGGCCTTCATAGACACCATTGAAAGAGTTTGTTTAAGGCTATATAGCAGACAAAATGAAAGGTGCAGTTTAGTCAAACCAGAGAACAAATGAAACACAGACATGGCTTGTATAAGTACAAAGTGTCATTCAAGACATTTCTGCTCACCTCCTTCAGCCAGGCTGGTTCTTTGGGGTCTGCTGCTGCAGCCGAGTCTGTTGGGCCTGCATGGCACCACCAGGGACCACTGTTTTATGATTGGCTTGCTAAACGTTAGCCTACCGTGCGTCAATTTAATTTTGGTTAAAAGAGCAATCTTTATGAGAGTGATGAGAGTATATGGTGAAAAATGTTTTTTTAATTAGCCATTGTGTTCATTTGTATCACACCGGACTAATAAATTAACAATTGTTTCCTTTGTTTTTGGAAACCTGATTTTGCTTTCAGTCAACCTAATATAATGTATGGTCCTTTATCAGTTGTTATAGTATGGAGAACAAAAGAGGTGTTGCTCATGAAGTAAATTTAACATTTGGAGGGAAAGTTTAACAGCAGGAACCAAATTGTCCCTCCACAGCTAACCCAATGATTATTTAGTTTATAAATGTGTCATCTTGAGTGACTTCTCAGATTATCCATGATCAGGAAATAAAGCATCACGTTGGCTTGGCACTTGCAGTTTTTTCATTTATTAGAAAGAAATACAAAATTCTCAAATTTCCATAGGAAAGCAATATAAATGCAATCCGATCTCCATTGATCCATTTAAAAATGTATTGTTAATCATTTGGCTATAACATGGTCACTACTGTTGACAAAAAAAAAGACATTAAACATAACGGAAAGAAAGTTTGCCATTTGAGTCCCTACATTTCATGTTTAAGCAGTTCTGTACAGAAGTGAAGACCTCTTGGAAAACGATCATGTAGCAGCAGTTCTTGATATGAATGAAGACCCCCGCTTTATGGAATGGAGGGTTCTCAGATCAACAGGATCCAAGGTTTTGACATATAAAATCCCCCAAACAAACAGACATAACCTCCAATTCCGATGTCAAGAGTAGTTGATTTGAAACTGCATGGGCGGCACAGTGATATTTTGTGAGCCATAGAGCTGGGACTACGAAGACCCCTTCCCTTACATTCCGTTTAGCGGAAGCAGTTGCTGGAATGCTACGTTATTCAAGAACTTCAGTCAACACTTCCCAGGGGAGTATGGGCTGCTCCCCAACTTCCATACAGAACTGAGTGCACCAACAGGTCCACAACTTCACTCCCTCCCACCGACCCTGGCATGTTACTGGCCTTTCAATGAATGTACGTTTAGTAAAAGAAAAACATCATGACACAGGACGCTGAGGTATTGAGACTGCTGGTGTTGGCCGGTTAGGCCAGAAGGTTCTGGCAGAGCTTGGGCAGGTCCACAGCGCTCTCGGTGCCACAGCTGGCTGCAACACAGGTCGGGCCGGCCTCCTCCGCAGGGGCGGGCATGCCCTGTGTGTTGATCTGCTGCATGCACTTCCTGAGGGAACAAATTCAAAAGGGCCAACTTTAAATGATGCCTGGGTTTAAGATTTCAGCTTTTGTAAAGAAGGAGTAGAAGAAGTTGGTTTGTCCGTGGACAAACCAACAGGAAATAATGATCCTTAAAAAAAAAAAAAGAGTCTAGCTCAACTCACCAGGCAGGGCGGGACATGACATAGTGGATGTCTGGCGTTGCAAAGCCGTTGAAGTTAGAGGAGGCGGCCACCGTGTAGGCACCCATGTTCTCAAACAGCAGCCAGTCTCCCACCTGCAGGTCAGGCAGGCTGCAGTACTCAGCGATGCGGTCCAGGCCGTCGCAGGTCGGCCCCCAGATGCTGCACGTGTACATGGCCTCATCTGGCTTTGGCTTCTGTTCAAAAAAAAAAGACATAAGCAGTAGTTTAGCGCAATTGTTGGAAATAAAATGAATGACAAACCAAACTATATCTGTCTATATAGATATCTATCTATATCTATATAGATATATATCTATATCTATATAGATATATATCTATATCTATATCTATATCTATATATATATATATATATATATATAACAGCGCTATTGAACTTGCCGTGTGCAAAATCGGGAGGCATTCAGCATGGTCATAGAGGATACAGTTGAAGGAACCGTACACTCCGTCATTGACATAGTACATCATTGTCTTTTCGTTGGTCTCATCGTCCTCTTCTTCTACACCGAAGGAGTAAAGGAAAAATAGCATGTTTCTACAGAGAACTCAAAAGAAATTCACTTTCTATACCGTGCCATGATATTTGGAAAGGGTTAAAAGAGAAGCGTCACCAGAACCAAATCAAAATAAACTAGTTTATAGTGTCTTAAATATACCCCTGGCAGAAAATATTTACATATTTCTCAGAAGAGCATACGTTTTTCAAAAGCCCCCGTTGCCATTTATGCCGCCATTACCATTTGAGGGAGACTGCTCCTTCACGATGACCTTCTTGGCTATGATATTGACCGCCAGCGTGTAGGCAGACGCGACGTAGTAGCGACCCGGCTCGGCGATGATCCGGACACCACCATCGGCGGGGAAATACTTGTCCAGGGCTGGGTTGATTATTGCCGTGATCTTTTATGGGAAGGGAGAAGAATAAACACATGTTTCTCTGCCCAGCAGAATACATCAAGCCTATAGCTACATGGCTAGGGGATTTTTGTGCTCTTGGAAAAAGATCAGAGGAACTTTGAAAATTACCTCTTCAAATTTGAGTTTGACATCCTCTGAGCCGGGGAACCCTCCGCCAATGTCCAGCAGGCTCATCTTGTAACCAAACTCCTCCTGGGGACAGCAAAAGGGAAAGTGGGTGATCCAGATACATTGAGCATACCCAGAGAACCAATCTTCAGATGGAAAGGGGCTACACTCACGGCCATGTCAAACACGCAGCGGGCGTCGGAGATGGCCTGGGTGTAGGTCCCAGGGTCCCGGCACATGCTGCCGACATGGAAGCTGACTCCTATGACGTCCAGGCTGAGTTCCATGGCCCGCTGCAGCAGACTCCGGCAGCCCTTGAGGGTGGCCCCAAACTTCACACTCAGAGGACACACGGAGTTTGAGTCGTCTGTGGCGATACGTATCACCAGCCTGGATGGGGGACAACTTTAAAAATCACCTTGCGCAAAATAAGACGAGGCAAACAAGACCCCCCCCACCCCTGGTGACACAGAGAGGAGGAGGCTGTTTAAACTCCTCTCCACCCTTGACAATGACTCCCACCTGCTCCACAGAGTGCCATCTGAACAGAGGAGTACACTCAGCAACAGACTGTTAAGTAAGGGGTTCCACAGGAAATCCTTCATTCCAGTGGCAAGCAGGTTCTTTAACACCTCTCACTACGAAAATGAGTGTCACACCCAGTCTGCTTATTTGATGCATAATATTTATATTTATGCTGTATTTTGGGTCAATATTGTGTTTATTCTCTTCCATTTACTTTGATTTATTTATTTTGCAAATAATTTCCTCCGGGATCATAAAGTAACCTGTATCAGTATAACAAAGTGATAAAATGCAGTGTTGCAATGACTCGATGACTTACTTTGCATTTTCATGGCAGCGTGCCACCTTCAGGAGTTCCACTTCACTATCAAAGGTCATCTTCTGGACACCATGGGCAGAGGCATACTTGATCTGGGACGCCTGCTTGCAAGGGTTGGCGTAGATGATTCTGCTCGGCGCCACACCCAAAGACTCAATTTGTTGAATCTCCGCCTAAAGTGGAGGACAAAATAAACAGTATGCCCACACTACATTATTCACTGGTAAAAAAAAAAAACAACAACTAAAATATGTATTGAACCATGATGTGGTTCCTACCAGCCATATTCTGGATTTTGTTCAATTTAATAATCTCTAGATTTAGTCAAAACAGGGCCTTTTCTGGGTCTGGCCCATCGGTTAGGGGTCAGGTAAAATGGTTAATGGTAACGACAAATGAGAATAAGATCAGACCCATTTGATTTTTTCAGCTCCAATAAATTATTGGCAATCTATTATCTTCAAAATAACCATTCATTTTCCAATTAAATACAGGTGTATGTAGAAAACTAACTAATATTTAACGATATATCCAAACCAAAACTGTAGTGTCTTTGCATCAGTCAGAGTACGATAGTACATGTCTGACAAAGGTACAGAACCAAGCTTTAACCATTAATAAACAAGATGTAGCATGGCTAGTTGCCGAATGAGTATAAATATGAATATGAAATAAAAAAACCCACCTTGCTGGCGCAGTCAAAGCCGCACCCCAGGGACGCCAGGGTTCGCACCACCGAAACGCTGTTGTTGCATTTGACAGCGTAGAACGGAGTGACCCGTGGAAGAGCCCTTTCCCAGCGCAGGTGCTTCTTCACCAAGTCACCCAGGTCACACACGTAGAAGGCATCACGGTCGTCCTACAGAAGGTTTAGAAGTGTTAAATACATACTACCTTTCGATGAGGTGACTACACATACATACATACACACACACACATACACACACACACATATCGCTGATCACACCACAGTGGGTGCACAAGCTTTCTTAACAATTTTTTTAAAAAAAAGACCCTTACACCGATGGAGGACTCGTTGATCGTCTGGTCAACGGTGTCTTGGGCGGTAAAGCCTTCCTCCAATAAGGACAGGTTGAACTCGGCCGGACAGAGAGTTTTCATCGTCACAGGGGAAAAAAGGAGTCACAAAAACACCCTGGAAGAGGAAGAGCATAGTCAGAAACACAGAATCGAGTGTAGCATTCAGAACAAGAGCAATAATATTAATGTAACGTATTAATAAGCAGGCAAATGGCAGCTTTCGTCGTATTTTGACGGTCAGTAAAAAACCAACAGAGGCTAGAGCAACTTACTTGGATACGAAGGAGATGTAATCTGTTGAGGCTTTAATCAGGTTAAGGGTAGCCAGGGAGGCTCGCCGGTAAAGTTGAATCCTTTCAGATAAGACTCGAGGCCAGGGCCTGCAGAGTAGCCAGTGTGTACTTTCCTGAAGTGGTTTATCTATTAAAAAAAATTACAGACTAGTATTTAGACAATTTCAATCGCAATAATGACAACAAAAAAGCACTCATGGCTATGAAAACCTAGTGTATCCGACTTAACGACTCACGCGGTGGACCGTGGGACGTTTACGGGCAACATTTTTACAATGATAAATCTTTGATGGGGACATGCATTTATTTTGGGTATAATGTTGAATATGTTCTGATGTTAAAATGTAGTGCAGATGAGTGGATAATGTTATTACCCACAGATACAACAACCGGTAAAACCGTCATTGCCAAATGACGTAACAGCGCGACACCTAATTGCTACCTATTCTACCAATAGAATTAGAGAATGTCTCCACATTTTATGAATGCCACTTTGAGGGGCCAACCAATGCCTTGCAATAGGGCTTGTACATCAGAATGCATCATGGGATATTTTGTTGGCGATACCCCGCCATTAATAGAGTACTGAAGAGAGTTGTAGTAATGTAAAATCCTAAATAAACCGTATCCTAGGCTAATCAAAACGTTGTTTTTCCACGTCTCGCAGGAGAAACACTGTGGCAGTTTCAAACAACAATTTCCCCATAAGGACAAATAATGTCACGGCTAATTGCTAAACAATGACCAAAACACTTATTACCGTTAACATTCTTATGCTCCTATACTTCCGAAATGGAGGCGGGCATTGCGATAAGACGTCACGATGTACAACCCCTATACTGACGTAATGGTTGCCGGTTTCGAACGGAGAAACTTCCTCCATCCATGTGGTGATGGAACATTTATAAAGCATGACAACCTAACGTTGAGTAAAGCCAACAAATCGATGAACAATATTAAACCGTGTGTCTAGAGTCTTTAACATGGTCACCATTAGTCTCTAGTAGATATATGAACCAAAGAGATCGGATGTGCAATAAAACGTTCACCGACCAAAGCCACGTCGTATTCCGTTAAGAAGCTAGCCATTACCCAACCCCTAGCGTCTAACATTTTAAACGGAAAAAGCCCAATTGATTTATAAAACTAGATTTTAACTAGACTGATTTATAAAAAGTCATAGCAAATTTAACACCAGCGATATTTAACACATCTTAAAGTGAGGAAATATAACGTTACATTTAGCCGGAGAAAACCATTGAATGCAAGTTAGTGGTGAGAAATTGAAATTAGTTCATTCAATCGGCGTTCCTACCTTAAAAAGCATTTACAAAGAGTGAGTCCATTAGACCAGAATTCTGGAATGAAATAATAAAGTGCAGCAGTACAACGCGCTTCTCCT
The DNA here is from genome assembly GCA_900323295.1 of Molva molva. Taxonomy (NCBI): domain Eukaryota; kingdom Metazoa; phylum Chordata; class Actinopteri; order Gadiformes; family Lotidae; genus Molva; species Molva molva. The sequence continues at coordinate 1,037 of OOFG01068000.1, read as the reverse complement.
CTCTCTTACAGACTGAGCTGAAACGGTAATGGACGACCACTCTCCACAGTATTTATAGACGTCGCGTCTCTAAGGCAACATGGAGACTAGCTCAAACCGGCCTCCCACCGACGTCTGAACCGGTTTGGTCTTGTCATCCAATATACAGGGTGGTCATCCGATTCCCCTGTTCACAGAGGCATAGGACAACGACAAGAATTGTTGTCGCACACTCTACAGCAACTTTTCCTTTCCAGGAATCAGTTAAAAGAGATTTCAACTTTAAGGGACATGACTATATACAATCATAAGAAGTGAATTCTCTATTTAAAGGGGAGAAAAATTTGAGAAGGCATAATATTGTATTGTCTTGTCTTTAAACATGTCTTTCCTAGGGCTCCCCAAAGTTCAAAACCGGCCCTGGATGTAAGCTCTACACTTAAGGAGGTTTTCTTTTTCTACCAAACCATTCTGTTCGTTACTCAGTCACATATGTCGTTACCACTGCAAAATATAACCGTTAGTGGCCTGTGCAAGGTAATCTGTGCAACTAGATGAACATAGGGTGTGACTATTGCTTATTTGATGCCAACCAATATTGTGCTTATTCCCACCAACTCCTGTATGAGTAGAATTTTAATTATATTAGCCTGTGTTGGGGCTGTTGTCTATGTTTCTAAAGATTGTGATGAACCAATTAAAAAATAACTGCTAATTCCTAGGTCATTTATTTATTAGAATGAAAAATACAAAACTATGCCTGGGTTTAAGTCTATATAGTATACTCACAAGACAGGGCGGGACAGGACATAGAGGATGTCTGGCTTTGCAAAGCCACTGACGTTTTAAGGAGACTACCACAGTGTAGGAACCCATGTTCTCAAACAGCAGCCAGTCTCCCACCTGCAGGTCAGGCAGGCTGCAGTACTCTGCGATGTGGTCCGGGTCAGCCCCGAGAGGCTGAAGGTGTACATGGCCTCATCTGGCTTTGGCTTCTGTTCAAAGAGACATAAGCAGTAGATTTGCACAATTGTTGGAAGAAAGGAAACACAACTACT
>OOFG01067977.1:4952-16070 GCA_900323295.1 Molva molva | reverse complement strand
CTCCCTATCAGAGAATAGTTCAGCCAAACATATCCTCAATGATAATAAGAATACTTCTTAAAAAACAGTATTATGAATATGTCGCTCTGTCCTTTGTTTTCAGATCATCACAAAAACTAAACCTCTTCTTCTTCCTCCTCCTCTTCGTCATCATCGTCATCGTCCTCATCGTCATCATCATCCTCTTCATCTTCCTCTTCCTCTTCCTCTCCTTTCTTGTCCCCTATGTTTTGTTCTGCGTCCAGCAGCCTGTTTTTTTCAGTGTGAAGCTCCTTTAGTACAGACATCAGGGCCCCAGTTTGCTGCTTTTTACTGTTGTGCCTCTTCCAGCCCGCTAGGGGACGCCCCAGTCCCGCCTAGAACCGCAAGGAAGAGTCACCAAGAAAGAGTAGACGCTTATTGTCTCCGCTGACTTTATAGCTATGGTTTAAAAGCAGTGAGATGTTTGAGACATGCAAACAGAAAATTAAACCACCAAACTCTTTAATAAGACGATTACATGGCTGAATTTGCTATACAACATCAAATATCCCCAGGTTGATTTTATCTCACTGACAATAATAATACAAGTGCTATTTCCTGACCAGTCTGTATGCAGTGGCCTCCACAGTAGCTGCGTGTCTCCTCATGCCCCAGGCTCCTCTCCTCCTCCTGCGCTCCTCCAGCTGTTGGAGATCCATCCCAAGTGGTGCGCCTTCCTCCTTCTCCTCTGCCCCAGTGTGGGTACGGTCATGTCCACGCACTTCTACATTCACAGCTGCCAATCAGAAAGAAATATTACACATTTCAACGGCATACCCTTATTTGCCCAGTGAAATACACCAGGTTTTTAAAAATCAATTAATTTCAATTCAATATGAATATTAGTTACAATAATTAATTTAATTAATTAATGTATGTTATATTAGGTGCTATCAAATTAAATGAACACATAGACAAAGTACACATTCAATGGATATGTCATAGGAATCCCAGAGGGACCCAGTAGGGAGCTGAAACACAAATGAAGGACCTTAACTTGATCAAATCAACCTACCGTTAGAAGGCGCTGTGGTTGACTGATGACCATCTGATACTCCAGGGATCCCTAGAGGTAGGGATGCTGCTTCGATTTCTAACATGTTTGGCCCGAACGGGCCAGCCGATCCATCCGTACGACGTACAGATACGACTAGAACAGCGAGAACAAGGCAGCGGATCCATTTCTTACACCCTGGCACCAACATCGGAGCCTTGTGAATACAAGGACTTGGCTTGAAATCAGATTTAAATAAAGTCAAAGTATGAATTTATGAATTCTCAGAGTTATTGTCCAGTTCTCTTCTTTAAACAGCACCTGCCCGGCTGAAAGGCATCTGAAAATAGAGAGAACACAGAAATCTTGGAAAGCGTATGTAGGAGGTAGCAAGGTTAGAAAAGAAAAGAAAAAAAACTCGCACATTGTAAACACAAGCTTCCACAAGGCCACACCTCTCCCTCTCGCCCGTTACACCGTATGTAAGAACCCAGCATGAGGGTGGAGGAGATGGCGGGGGGGGGTGGTGTAGAGGTGTATTCACATTGACACAAGAGCAGTCGAGGTAGAAGCTGTCTCAAACACAATAGCGCTGATGACATACGCTTGTCAGACTGTGGACAGGCATAGCACTCGGACATACCAACTGAGGTGGGCTTTTTTTTTGTGTTTACCTTCCTTGACCGCGGGTTCGGTTGGGTGAGCACACCCCCCCGACTCAGTAGCGAGCAAGGCAGCCAGCTATGTAGACGTGCTCGCCTAGACAGACATAGTTCAAGCTGGAGTCTTCCTTGTTTGACCAGGGCCCTCATTGGCATCTTTGTATGAAAAAAGAAAAAAATCCTTGTGTGTATGAGTACACACAAGGAACTGTGGTTTACATACAGTACCCACAGTGCGATGGAGACAGTGCAATATCCACACCGTGGGCTGGAGACACACGCTGAGTCAGCCCCCTGACTGACAGAAGAGCATAACTGCTGTTCTCACTGTGGATAGAAACTCAATTCACTGCCCACTCATGTGCCTCGCTGACCCTGTACACACACAGCAGTGTTGGTCAGATCACAAACAGCTGTTAGAGCTGCTACAATTTCCATGTTGACATTGGGCCTTTTTTCTGGGGTTGGAGACAACACAACTCTTAGTACTGCAAGTTAGCATCGATGGTCAAAATAAACACATAATAAATAGCCGTGCTGTAAATGGTGCTGTGTGGACCGTTTTACACTCAACACTGAAACACCCATGTCCTGACCTGGCTTTCCAAGGTAAACTGCAGCAACCCGGGTGATAAACCATAAACACTTAAAGCAGAACCAAAAGTCCTTTAAAATGATCGTTACTCAGGTTGAAGTAAGTACTCCTTCAACTATTAGGGGAATAAAAGCATAGTAAAAGTATCAAGTAAAAGTTGCAAGAAAAGGAACTATTTGAGTAATACAAAACTACAGTACACTAACACTACTACACACAACACACATTAAATCATCCAAAACTATATAGTATTTGCTCCCTTTCTGGGCTGGACCTCTTCTTGCTTAATGACCCATAATCACACACACACACACACATAATGTTGCTGTTCTGCTAGCTCCTCCTGGTATGGGTGCTATTGGGCAGCATTGCTAAGGTATTGGATCATATTGAAGAGGCAATACTAGCAAAATACAGGGAACCCAAACTAATTAAACCTTGGTTCACATCAATGCATTGCAACTACACAGGAAAGGCCAGAAGACAAATTACTTCGGACTTGAGAAGGGCAAGTCAGAGAAGCAAGCTCCAAAGGAGAGCACAAGGAGTCTGAAGAAAGGAGAAAACAGACAGGACCAGGTGAGAACAGAAGGAAAAGGGGTAGACAAGCATTTGTTTTAGTCCTGAGTTCCATCAGGCTTCTTCACTGGCTAGTGACCAAGTTGGATGCAAACCAATAGCCCCTTGCTGCAGGTTCACTACTAGTCTCAACCTCTCTGTTCAAGTTTCACTAAGTAACCATGCCACGAAAGGCTGGCTCTGAGGCTAGTTCACTGCAGAGCCGTTTATTTTTCTTAATTTCTTGTGTGGTTAACCTAGGTTCCAGAGAAGGACCAGAACGGCTTTCTGGGACAGCACCTTGAGAAGCTCTGCTGCTGGAAACGCGCCACCAGTTTTTGCACTCCCTGAATAATCCGACACACTAGGATTTAAAACACATTCCTTTCCCCAGATTAAATATTTAGTTACACATGCAAAAACAACTCAGGGGATTGTCTCAAGTCTTTTTTTATTTCGGTACACAGCACTGCAATCCAGATGACAGATGAAATTTTCACTACCATTAGTAACAGTTAAAGCACGTCAAGTGTGTACAGCCACACAAACAGCCCATATTACAGTTGGTTCAACTCTGCGAGGACTCCACCAAGTGATCAGCGCTACAGTTAAACCAAATGGAATGAACAGCAAGCCAATGGTGGAATGCCGAATGTATTGTCAAGTAGAGTAGAACCTGGACGGAACAAACATGTGAATACACAAACAAGTGCACGCAAAATAAGTAGACACCGCAAGCTTTGGAAACTATCAAAAAACGGATGTAAATTAAGTCCTTTTAGGGGTGAGGTGTGTAACAGAATGATAAGAAAAGTTAACAGGGCGCTTAACTAGGGCACTACAAATTAAAACCACTATTCCGTCCACTCTTGAATTACTGAAATCCACAAATGGTGGCTAGCAGATACTAGTAGTTACAGGCTGCACAAGGTAGACAACGCCACAAGGGGGCGCCATAGTACTAGGCGAGGTCAAAAGGTTCTGCAGGAGTTTTGGCTGCTGGAAATCAGTTGATAAGGAATGCAGAAGTGCGTGGGGAGGTCCTTGCTCCGCTTCCTCTAGTTGGCGTAGGTCTGGCGCACGGCCTGGGCGATGTACTTGGCGCTGATCTTGAAGAGGTCCAGCAGCTCCTGGGGCTTCCCGCTGCGGGGCACCCCGCTCACTGACATCCGGGTCACCACCACGCCAGGCTCCTCCCCCACCGCCGACAGCACCGCCTCACCGAGACCACCTTGGGAGTGAGAATGTGATGTGAGTGAGTGAGTGAGTGAGTGGCAACAATTCAGTAACAGCAGCTGGTGGGCGGGAGGAACCCAAGCACTGCTCATACGATGACGGTATTCTAAGTGTACCGTGTGTCTCACAAATCAGACTTCGGATTAATATCACACTAAAGTGTGATGGCGGGACGAGCGCAAATCTGCGTGAAGGTGGCGTTTCATTTTCGTTACAAAATACAACCTTGATTGTCAAACTGATTTGAAGGGGTACAGCTCTACAGTCAATCGGAAAACAAAATAAAATGAGCGTACCCTCTTTGTAGTGGTCCTCCACGGTGATGATGCGTCCACCTGTGGCTCTGGCGGCAGACAGGATGGTGGCGGCGTCCAGGGGCTTGATGGTGAACGGGTCCACCACACGGATGTTCTTCCCTTGAGGAGAACAGTAGGAACACCCGGCAGGTTAGAAAGGTCATTCAGTAACCCAAGTTCAAACGCCCAAAAATAAATTTAAGCTTTAATAGTGTCAAGCTTTTTTCTCTTTAAACTTTGTCACTAGATTACTACTTTTCAAAACAAGACCATCGTTCCAGGCCATGGTTATTTAAACATGCACCTGCATTAAGACAAGCTTTCAGGCCGATCGTGAGTTGGTGTAAACTGCAGTAATTGCCTACTGCCACTAGATGGCGTCAGGCACTTACCCTCTGCAGCCAGGATGTCGGCGGCTTCCAGTGCCTCGTGCAGAGTCACACCAGCTCCAATCACCGTCACCTGATCATTGTCAGACTGGCGCACCACCTTTGGACAAACGCGTACAATGAAGTCAAGTTGACGTCATATCCACCCTGATCCGATGTTAAAAACCAGCCATAACCATGCATTCGAAAGTGTTCCACTTACTTTAGCCAATCCCACTTCAAACTTCTCATCTGGGGCGTAGATGACCTTTGATTCTGGTCTGCTGGTGCGAATGAAACAGATTCCCTGCAAAACAAAAAGGCTTGACACATGAGAACCAGGGCCGCTTCACACACACACACCCACCCATTCAGCAAGATAGGCTGGCTGCCAGGGAGAGGCTGGCTGCCAGGGAGAGGCCGGCTGCCAGGGGAGCACCGACCTTGGTGTTGGCGGCCAGCTCCACCGCCCGCTCTGCGGACACTGCGTCGCTGGGGTAGAAGACCGTACATGTTGGGATGGCCCGGAACATGGCCAGGTCCTCCAGGGCCATCTGAGAGGGCCCATCCTCGCCTGGTGACAAGCCCAACCATGGTGAGTGGACAAAGGGCTTTCAACCGGCACCCGGTCAGATAGGTCTTCATTTACAGTAGATAATCCAATTATCCATTATTTGTGTGCAGTTGTACCACATCCAAAAGTTTTATCCCATTTTAATAATAGGAGCTATAGTAGGAAAATAATAGTCCCCTCTGGAAGTACTTTCTTGCCAAAGCTTACCAATGGAGACCCCGCAGTGGGAGCCAACCAGGTTGACATTGGACTGGGAGATGGCGGCCATGCGGATCTGGTCGTATCCTCTGGAGAAGAAGGCTGCAAAGGTGCTGGCAAACGCCACTGTGCGGTCTCTGGTGGCGCAGCCGATGGCCACACTGATCTGCAGGCAACAGCAGTCGTTTCAAATTCAAAGTAACAGGCTTTAAAAGGCGGTGGATATATTTCCATTCAAGCCGACACTCACGCAATGATTGAAACTGCCCCCCTAATGTAGGTGCAAGTCAGCTCAAAAGAGGTGCAGCGTTTAAAGGATTTTACTTTTTATTCGGACTCTAGTCAAGTCAATAAATTTTAAATTTCTCCATGCCAAGTCACATAAACACTAGTATGCAACATTGGATTTGGGTTGTTACACAAATGGGCTGTTTAGACTAGGAGAATTGAACTGACCGGGATTATCTGGACAGAGAATAATTAGCAACAGATTAAGCCAACCTGGAGCAGATTATGGTAGGCGTTTATAAAAAGGAACTGCAAGAATGACCCGAACTAGCAGAATGCTTTTCAGCAACTTTGTCTTTCACCCTTGCATTTAATTACCATATCCACGGATGCAATTACAATATACAAGGCAATGCATTTTCTCTACATCCATTATCTTTACAGACAGATACAGGCTTGTTACAAAAGGAAAAAGGGGACCATGAAACCTAGTGGCATTCAAGCTGCGCAGGTATAAACATGCCTGCAGGGGGCTATATTTACCAAGTTCTGCTCGGCGATGAAGCACTCGACGTAGCGGTCGGGGAAGGCCTTCTTGAAGGTCTCGGAGAAGGTGGAGTTCTTGGTGTCTCCGTCCATGGCCACCACCTTCTTGCTGGCCTCTCCCAGCTTGGCCAGCGCAACGCCGTACGCACGCCGGGTCGCAAACTGGGAGCAGGAGGACAAGAGTCAATATTACAAGGAAAATCGGTTGCTTGGACAATGTTTACGCTACCTATCAATAACAGGACTCTTTGAAGATGATCTAATCGCAGGTGTTAAGCGTATGCAGACGACCAAATCAGAAATTCTTGATCTAGAAAATGGTAGGTTTACTGATCATTTGAAACACTCTTGTGCAAAAGCAATTTTCAGCCATGCAGAAGCAGAGATGCAGATTTAAAGTCAGCCCGGTATTGAAAGGATCCCACAGATACCTTGTCTCCCAGTTTGTAGGCTGGGGGTTTGGGCAGGCGGATGGGAGAGAGGTCTGCTGGCGCGGCGTCCTCCTTGGGCAGCTCGGGGACGATCTTCTTGTTGGGCACCTGGATCTGAGCCTGCAGCTCCTTCAGGAGTTCGTCCACGCGGTCCTTGGGGATGGGTTTCCCGTGCCAGCTTTCCAGGTCCTCGATGTCTGCAGCCAGGGAAAGAGGAGGAACGCGTGAGTCGGATCTTGCATACGAAAAAGGAGGACATGCTTTAGGTGCCGCTAGAGTGCGATCCACTCCCTGTGCGTCCGGTGTACCTACTTTTAAGTCCTTTGCCCTTGAAGGTCTTTGCCACAATGCAGGTGGGCTTGCCCTTGACCTGCTTGGCCTGCCAGAAAGCCTTGCACAGCTCCTCCACATCATGGCCGTCCACAACGTACGTGTTCCACCTACACGGAGCGACAACACTATGGTTACTAATGCCACACAATAATTGTTAATCCAGAATGGGACCAATAGCCAGGTGATTAATTTAAAAAAAGAAAAAAAGTGCTGTTGGTAAGATTTACAAGCTATAATTTCAGTGTAATTTATTAGAAATGCCATAGCAATCCGTCCACTTATTGATGTTCTGAGAATTCTGTTCTGGTCCTTTGGTCGTTTATTCAAAAGTATTTCTTTACAACTTTCCAATCTTACCTACAGCACCTTTACCCACACAAGTCAAGCATCAACACAGAAAGTAAAACGGTGACGAGAGATTCATAAGGAAAGTAAAAGGAGGAAGAGGAGATGGCGCCACTGCATCAAAATGTTGAAACTCACCCAAAGGCTTCGCAGCGCTTGCGATAGACCTCCATGTCGTGCTGCAGGGGCGCAGGCTCACTCTGGCCCAGACGGTTGATGTCCAGCACAGCCACCAGGTTGTCCAGCTTGTAGTATGAGGCAAAGGCCATGGCCTCCCACACAGAGCCCTCGGAGCACTCCCCGTCACCCATCATGCAGTACACACGGTAACTACAGCACAATGACAGGTATAACGACATTATGAACCAAAGAAGACCTTTTGTATGTTAAAGAAATTAGCCCCACATCCAAGTACTACCCGTTGACCTTAGACAATGCAGGTCATGAGCAGAAACATTTATATTACATTTATACATATTTAATTGATGCATCATTAAGACAATTGCTGTATCCAATTAAGTAATTGCACTTGCACCAGGCAAACTGTGCTATAAAAGTTCAAGTTCATTTTTGGGTGGCAGAGAATTTGAGCTCGCCTAATGTTGCCAGGGGACTCTTGAGCCAAGACTTTCCCCATTCAAGTGGAACATCAAGTCTTTGTGTGAAGAATGTGTAGAGAGGGTCCGTCATACACTTTACTATATTGATATAAACTACTGAAGTGACTAGTAAAGGCTGCTGCAAAGGCCAAAAGGTTGGGATTCACATCTAGATAAATACTTTGAGGAGTCAGAACCATAGGAAATATCCTGTTCTTAATAAAACCTCACCTGGACTTGTCAAAGTGTTTCCCAGTGTAGGCCATCCCACAGGCAGCTCCCAGGCCCTGGCCCAGGGAACCAGTAGCCACGTCAACAAAGGCCAGTTTCTGGTGGACAAAAGAAGAAGCAGTTCATAAGACGGTCTAAAAAGCTTCCATTTAACCGATAAATGGGGCCTGGACATGGTTAAATGGCTCACGGGTGTAGGGTGCCCCTCCAGGTCACAGTCTATCTTGCGCAGGTTCAGCAGGTCAGACTCCTTCACGTAGCCTGCCTCTGCCCAGGCGGCATACAGGATGGGCGCAGCGTGACCCTAGGAATAGATTCATTCATTTAGAAAAACGCATGATTACCAACTACCAAATGGATCATCGCGGACGTCACTGTGGACATGCCAACCTTTGACATGACAAAACGGTCGTTGCACTGGTTGCGGGGGTCATCGGCTTTGTAGCGCATGGAGTGAAAGAACATCACCGACATGAGCTCGGCTGCGCTGCAGCATGAGGTCGGATGGCTGGAGGAAAAGGAGGTAGAACCCAAGTTAGCAGTGGTTTACTCACAGCTGCAGTGTTAGAACACACCAACCCATGCGTTACTGAAAACAAAAATCCTCCTAATCTGCCTTCATTGTCAACTAGTCTTACAGGTACTGGCCAATAACAATTAGATTAAATATAGTCAGCAATGTACACATATATTGCACTCCATAGGCCTCCATTAAAGAGCCGTTTGTCGTGAAAAGGATTAAATTGGCTGGGGTAACCCTTAATTGAACTATAATGTGTAAATGTTTCAAGAGCATGCTGCTGGACTGTGGCAAGACTATTCAATATTGAAATCTGACAGGTTTGGAAACATGCATTGGTCAATAACAGGTTAACTTCCCTATGTGGGTTAAGCTGAAAGGGTCAATATTTCACCAAGTGTGGGGACATACGAGGTTACCTTATTCAAACATTGAGTCAGTGTTAAAATTACATTCCAAAAAACATTCCACAATACTAGCAAGCGATTGATATTTTACCCCTCGTCCTTCCCGGGAAGTCAACATCCTGCTGACGAACAACATTATGTCAATCTTAATGTTATGGATGCCTATATTAATTTGATAGTGCAACTCATATTGGTGTATGTGCAATGCAGTCTCAGGTGTAATTGTACATCACATGGGTAAATGAGCAATGCAATGACAGCAATCAGTTCCTCAGTCCTTCGTTAAGACTTGAAAACATCTTTAGGAAAAACAACAGTACCCAGCACATTTCCTGGTGAGCCGGTATTAACTATAGGTTTCAACAGTCCATTTCCTTGTACTCTGTAAACACAAAGGAAGTAGAATAAAAACTGGTTTTCCAGGAGGAGTTGTTGAGTTTCATGTTGAGCTTACTAAACATCCATGGTTTTTCATTAGCACTGAAAATGTATATTTTATCGAGCAGGGCACAAAATATGGCGGACTGCTAAATAATGAATAAAAAAAGGATTCCCTTGCCGCTATAACTTTAAATATCAACGTCAAGTGTACCACGGGACACTAATGATCATGTGACTTGAGTTAGGAAGAAGAACAGTAAAATACGACCATTTTATATCACGTTCTTTAGTTTGTCACTTTTAAAGTTAAATTACGTTCGAGTGTGTTTCTCATTACACACTCACACATCACAATTACAACAGCCATACTCAACACGCCCACACAATGATCAAAGGACCGAGTTGATATTTTTTTTGAATAAGCCGGAAAGTTATAAGTAACATGATGAAAATGAGGACCCAAGGGCTGTTGCTAGTATAAACCATTAATTGTATAGAGCCCGTGTATATGTGTATGAGCCACACGTGCATCGCATGGCCCACGCGAGTACAGCGAGCTCTAGCCCAGCGTGGTCGCCGACCGAGACCATCGGCTACAACACATATTATGCAACACACACCGTATTCTGGTTTCTGCCTTCTAGTGTCTGGTAGTGAACATCAATCCTATGGTAATGAACGTCAATCATCATTGATCCTATGGAAGGACTTACCCGGAGTTTGAAGCGCAAGTCGCTTTGATGGAGTGGATCCTCAGCTTGTTGGCGACGTCTTTCAGTCCCTGCAGAGTTTTCTCATCGGGTTTGTGGTAGCTAGCCATGGCTTTGCAATAATCGAAGATAATATCAATTTATTGAATAAATTGATTGTAACAACCGTGTTCCTGCGCACGCCGTAGACAGCCGCTGGTAGAGGTAGCAGTGTTGAGGAGGAGTTTTATGTCTTCTTCAGGAACCACTCCCACCTCGTCCAGTCATTGGTGGGATCGGAGCGACTGACGCGATCTCATGTTGCACAAGATCGTACAAAATGTATAGTTTTTGGTTACTTTACTTTTTAGACGATGTGCTCTCTAGATCAGTGCATGTAAAACATCTAAAATAATTTACCTACATAACCCCATAAATGTTACTGAACAGCTTTACTGTAGATGTATAAGTATACAGTAAGTCATCCAAAACAAAAGTTATATTCATGGGTAAAAGCAGGGGCTGCAACATACTAAACTAAATAGTATGCAATAGCACTTTGCACAAGAAAACTTATAGCTAGACAATCTACCTAGATTAAATATTAACAATCAGTTAACTGCCAGACTGGTGGTCACTGTTCCTTTAAGACGGTTGAAGGTATTGGCTGGACGGCAGCCAACAGGGAAATGCTGGTTGATTTTCGCCTTCTCATTCTTACTAAGGGATAATGGGATTGGTCGCTAGCAGCTGGAGATTAAATATCCCTTTTTAAACTCTTAGTCAGTGAAATATTCTTGAATGTTTTTGTTATTTTTCGTACTTCTAAAAATAACAGATTCGTTATCAACATGAAATGTATATTTTATTAAACATACCAAATGCATAATCTTAAAATAATAACTT
>OOFG01067940.1:0-15662 GCA_900323295.1 Molva molva | reverse complement strand
GACGCTCGAATCGCGTTCGAATCTGCTTCGGGAGGCCGCTGCAGCTCTAGAGGAGCAGCGGGCAGCAGGGCCCGAAACAGCGTCAACACCCGTACGATCCGGTGCAGCCAACATGCCTGCACCGGATCGTACGGGAGGAGGGCGTGCAAACCGCCACATCATCTGCCAAACTTAGGAGCGCAGCGACAATCTCCTCCATTGCTGACACCATACGGACATAAACAAGGAAATGACGAGGAAGTGACGTAGTTCCCGCCCAGACGCTTTTCGTTTTTGCAAAGTGTTTTGCGGATTGAATTGCCGTTTGAATTTTGCGACACACGGAGCGTGGCGAAGTGCATTGCAATCACGGGAGCGTTATTTATTTTCCATTTGAATAAAGGCACTCAAAAAATGTGTCAAAATGTTAATTATATTTTTATCGTTATAACTTTTGCAAATTGAATTGAGGATTTCATTATCACTTTGCATATTAAAATGCACTTTGAATAACAAATGATCAAATGACATTATTAAATTGCATAATGAATTGTCAATTGCATAATGCAATAACTTATTGAATTGCAAATTGCAAATTGCATTGCCATTTTAATTTTGCTACATATATGCTTCCATAGTAAACAATCGAGTTCAGTGGTAGCAGTAATCGACGACTTGACTTTCGCGGGTGCGGTAAACGTTTCTATGGTAACAGCGAGCTCCACCAATCAAAGACGTCGTGTTACACTTTAGAATTGTGGGTAATGTAGTGCTTTTAAATGACATTGCGAATAAAACATGTTTTTCTTAAAACTTTTTTTTAACTTGTGGCTTCTACAGGAGCATATACCATCGTTTCACAATCTTTTGGCTCGTGGTAAGTATACCTTGGATGGTTACGACATTATGGCTAATCATCAAAACCTCTATGCAGACTATGAATGTGATTTTCAATTCCGGAACCACACTGTTGCGCTCTATTGGTTGACGTTGTGACTCGTAACTGTTGCGGTAGTTGAGCTGTGTTTTTTATACATTACAGTGCTGCTTCATACATCGGTAGGAATTGTTAATTTATGTAGTCTTCTATATGGAAACGTTATAGTTTGTAAACTGATTTGTGTTCTTTTCTCTGTAATGTTTTAGTTTTACAAAAAACAAAAGTATAACCAAAAGAAGAAACAAGACAAAAAAAAATCAAAGAAAAGTCAAGCCTTGTGTGTTTATTGGAGGACTTTTGAATGTTAACTGGCTGTCTAGCTTTGCACAAGAGAACGCACTGCAAGGGCAGTACACCGCCTCTCGATGGCGTTAATATAATTAGCCGCGTTGTCTGTGGTTATGGAGAGATCTGAATCACGACTCCCTGGTTGCGATTTTTTGTTGCATTTTTTTTATTATTATTATTTTTTTTAAATTTATTTTCACATGGCAACAGGGCCGTAGGAGTGACTTCTAATCTGGGGGGGACACAGAAATTCTAGGGGGGTTCGGTGGCATGGGCCCTGATTATTATTTTTTCTTTTAAATAAAGCACTTAAATGCTAATTTCTGGTGACTTTTGGGAACTGAATGTACTTATTAGTACATTCAGTCTGTGCAGAGATGGAGGATACTCAGACTTGGGAGGGGAGATTATAAAGAGGGGTGTACAGACAGAGAGACGGGCTAAAATATAATTACAATATATAATAATATAAATACAATTGTGTTTCAATTGACTTTGCCTGATGTGTGTGCGTTGTTATGGCCACTTTGTGTGCTTGACACATTTCATCGCCTTCTTCCAGTGCCTGGTTGACCTGCTCTAAAACCCCGGCCTCTCTCCAATTCTGGCTGCTCTGTGTAGAATGCACACAAAATGCACACAAATCAAATTCTATACCGTCAAATTGTTTCCTAAGTAAAGTAATCTTTGCATGTAGCTTACCATTTTTATACTTCAGCGATAAATTCATTTTACAATTATATCTACAGGCATATTTAGGCTTACTTATCTTGAGAGAGAGATTGCATGGTCCCCTCATCTGCAAACAGCCAATCGCTACACTATTTTACACTTGGATTAAAAAGTAAAACTCCAGTATAATTTAATCCTCTAAATACATAGGATATTTTGGTGAAAAGACGGAGCATAAGCTCGTCTTCACTAGGCCATATAGGTTGAGTATTCCATCTGTCTTTCAACGGCGCGATTATTATAGGAATATGCCGCATATTCGCATAGCGGCTGCTGTAAATAGTTTATAACGTGCGTGAAAACTTTATTGTTCATCAGGCGTGACGTGACAAAAGCATTTCGTTTTCACTTGCGGGTAGGTGAGAAGAGCGAGATTTGTTACGTTAGCCAACACATTTATACAAAAAATAAAAGACACATTTGAATAGTAATTTCAGTATTAAATTAGTATTTTCCAGAGACAATTATAAAAGACCAGTGCCAGATGAAAAGGTATCTTTTCAAAGTTATCCCAAAAAATGAAAAAAAGTTTACAAAATTGACAAAAAGTTCAGAATTGAGGAAGTTATAGCTGAAGTTGCAACATCAAACTGCCCCCAATGTATGTCCTATTAACTTTATTCCAAGCCTTCCAAAACACTGAAAACATCAGTAGGCTTGAAGAATATTAAGGTGGGTCTGTGGATCAGCTGTACAAAATAGTGATGCTAAACACGCTGTATTTGAATATATATCAATCAGTGTTTTGGAAAGCTTTGAATGCATTTGTATAGGAAATACATTGGGGACAGTTAGAGGCTGGAACTTCAGCTATAACTTCCTCAATACTTCTTACACTGCTGTAATGGAAATTTCTTTAAGACATGATATTCTCCAGATACTAAGACATGGTGAGCTCTGAGTTACTATGTATAGTAAACACTTCACAGTTGGCGCCTTGTGAACAGCCTCGGCACTTTTATGGCTATACCATGACCTACATCGTGGATGGCCGAAGGGAGTAGGGGCATCCTTATCTGCAGCTGGCCCCAAGTATGTTCTCCCTGCTATATACTGGGGTGTGCCCCCTGTTTGGGGCTCACTTCAGCAATTCAACCTTTGTATGCTTGTTGTGTTGAGTGGCCTCTCTGCGCAGAGACAACTTTTCTTTTATAATATTTTTACCCCTTTTTTACAATAAACTCTTTATTGTTTGTGTTTGTTTTTAGTTACATTGTCAATTCAGTTAAAAAAATTTCACCACAATCTGGTGTCATGAACAGGATTCCTCGACCAGACCGAGCGGACCTCGTGAAGGTCCCGGCTGACTGATCATCCCAAACCTCCTCGTCAGACGAGTGAAGAGCAGTCGTCGGGACTGACCGGGGTTCGCGGGCCCGGTGCTAGAATCATCTGAAACGAACGGTGACATAATTCTGAATGTGTTTTGACATTAAAAGTATTATATATTTGGTTAAGAAAAATTTGATTCTAACGACTGGGTTTGTGAGACGGATACTATTCAAGGACGTCAGACGTCAGGGACGTCTAAATCGTAAAGGGTACGATAAATCGTACATTGTACAAGTCGTACAGGGTACGATAGAATATTACAGAAGAATAAAAGTAGAGGTAGATACCAATTAGACAAACTAGACGCTTAGAATAAACTTACTGCGTTAATTAGGAACGGGAAACAAAGATACTTTAGGAAGAACATAACCACTAATTAAAAGAGTATAAAAGTATTTTTTGCAACTAATAGAATAAAAGGGGTCTGCTTTAATTAAATAAATGAATAACGGGAGGCTACATTAGATAATCGTGGGAGGGGAGTAAAGTAAAATAAATAAATAAAATAAAGTTATATAAATTCAAGTAGGAAAAATCTGCATGCACAGGAAAACAACCATGCCGGCTGGTGCTGCTGAAATATTGGGTAAAAGAAAAAAAGTTTGTGACAGTTATCTCCGCTACCGCTCGTCCACAGAAGTCCAGGGGTCAACCAGCACTGGGAACTCTTCAGTTCAGGGAAATTCCCACCTCACCAAACTGAGGAAGTGGGACCCGCCCTAAAGAGGGAGCGTGGTAGTTGATAAACTGTACGACAAACCTGATGTAGTCTTAGTACATCCAACAGGTTCTGATTAAAGGTTTAGAAGTATAGTCTGTGCTTAGAGCTAGCTTGTTGGGCCCAAATGTCTGTCTCTGTGTTTTGTGTGTTTTGTGTGTTTTGTGTATCTTGACACAAGTGTGCTAGACACTGGTTCAGTTGTGAGCACCCATATTAGAGAATAGGGTGATTAAATTGACACAGAGATTAACTACTGAAATAACAACACAAACAATAAAATAGGTTCTGAGGTTATAAAATTATTTAGAGATAATAATTGGGAGACAAATACCAAAAATAAATATTATAATAAATAAGTATGAAAATTCAGTACTAAATAAACAAGGAACCAAATGTTAAAATCATGTTATCTACAATGAAAATACTGGGGGTTGGGAAAGGAAAGACAGGGAAAAGAGATAGAAAAATGTTGAAAGGACTGGTAACTGCCCATTCTGTTCTCTCTGTTCCTCAATGCGTTAAGGTGAATCCAGACCTGGACTTGGCCCCTCCGAAACAACCAGCCTGACCAGCCCATCCAGCCCCAGCCCAATAACCGATGGCCCTCCAGCTGGTAATCCCACCGCCTCCACCGCCCGCGCCACCCATTCATCAGGTGGCACTAGCCCCAGCTGCACCACCTCCATATGCCGACCACCTCCATAGGCCACGCAACGTGCCGCTGGCCGACACAAGAAGGAGCTGGAGGTGAAGGAGGCCTGGAGTGGAGAACTCCTCCACTCCGGGGAATACGAGGAAGGACATGTTCTTGCACCAATGATCGAAGTTGTTGGACAAGACGGCATGCACAGACCATGGACAGTGACTGACATGAAAGAGGAATGTCTTGCCTTGTTTCATGGCAGAGACAACCGTGGGGGAGGAGGAGGTGACAGATGAGGCTGAGGCAGAGAAAGACGATTTGGCGGTGGCCGCAACAACGGTGGCAGAGATTATGGTGGAGATGACAGGAGAGCAGGACCAGACGAGTGTTTCAACTGTGGCAAGAAAGGACATTGGTCCCGGGAGTGCCCAGAAGAAAAGAGGGGGCCCCTGCCCCCCGTTGTGGGGGCAGGGGCAGAGATGATTACACCAAGTCGGACTGACTGGGTGACGGAGGGATGCAGGACGGCGACGGAGACACCCTTGATGTAGTGACAAGGCATACGAGAATGAACAAAGAGGTCGGAGTACCTCATAGAAGGACTTGAAAATCAAATACATCAAAATAATTCCAGATTTGAGCTCTGTCATGTTGTGCCTGTCAAGAAATGTGCCTGTTTTTATGAGACCAAACACATCGGTTGATGTTTTTTCAGAGTTTATTTTTAATCCTTGTGTATGTATACTCTATGCTATATGTTTGTTATAATCAAGTCGGTGCCAATATGGGACTTAGAAATGTTTAGATTGATGTATTATTATAACCCTTATTGAAATTGTGTTGCTAGTGTGATGCATAATGTTTGATTATGATCAAAAGGGATGAAATGTATTGGAAATTTCTTTAAGACATGACTTCAGCGCTTCAACCTTTGTATGCTTGTTGTGTTGAGTGGCCTCTCTGCGCAGAGACAACTTTTTAGGTATTCAGTGTATCTGTGGATACCCATTGTTATTCTAGGGATTCTTATTATTATTATTCCGGATTGGTAACCCCTATAGCTCAGCCCTTGACCTCACAAACGTTTTCAAATTTGTCGACGACATTTGTAGTCCCGGTAAGCAGGTCTCGAAAAAGTTTGGTGCCGAAATTCCCATAGGGGGCGCTATAACTTCCGGTCAAAGTAAAACGCTCAGCATTTGCGCCCCGATGGATGAAAAATTCTGAAACTTGGTGTACTTTCTTTATTTTGCATGCTGAACAATTTTGCCATTGGGACCCATAATATCCGTCAGGATAGATTTTGCTGTACAGTGAAAATTTCGGAAAAACGTCAAAAAGTTTATTCTTCAGAACCATAGCTTAAATTGAGAAACAGTTAGGATAAGCATGATCTATGGACTTGTCTGATTAAAATTGCTTGATTGGTATTGTGTAACTAATGGCCGAGTTATGGCAAATTCAATGTATGCTAATTAGTGAAAATTATTCTATCAACCATAAGTCAGCTTCAGAAGGAAGCAGAAACTTGGACATAGAGGGCCCCTCCCTTAACACGTGTGTAAAATTGTGTGTCGATACCTCAAAAAATGACGTCACAGTGTAAATTTCAATAAATGCTAAGCTAAGCGCTAATGCTCCATTTCCATCGCAAGTCCGCGTCAGAAGGAGGCAGGAACTTGAAACTTGCCAGGAACATAGAGGACACGTCCCTCAACATGTGTAAAAAGTTTTGTGTTGATATCTCATTCCATGACGTCACAGTGTCAATTTGAGTAATTGCTCTTAAGCGTAATGCACCAATTCGCCAGCAATTCACACATAAACGGCATCTACTATTAAACCAGTGTGTGTGTGTGTGTGTCTCTGTCTGTGTTTATGTGTGTATGTGTGTGTCTGTGTCTTTGTGTGTGTCTCTGTATGTCTGAGTGTGCCTGTCTCTCTGTATGTCAGAGTGCGTATGTATGCGTGTGCGTGCTTTCGTGCGTGTGTGCACGTGTGTGTGTGCACGTGTGAGTGAGCACGTGTGAGTGAATAACAAAGACCCTCCCCTGCCGGAGGCATAGTTGCCTCTAGGAGTAATGACTACACCCATGATTCGCCTGAAAAGGGCGGCCACTGGGATAGGCGGTGCATGGGCTGTGAATACCTTGTGTGACTGCTTGCAGTCCTAGTCTTTTATACTATTTTTACCCCTTTTTTACAATAAACTTTTTAAGTTTATTTTTAGTTACGTTGTCAATTCAGTTCAAATAATTTCCGCCACACTGCATACGGCCTTTGGTGCATTATAGATGCCCTGTGTCCTCCTCAGTCTCTTGCCCCGGAGAACCATTTCGACAGCGCCCTCTCAGCTTCTTGCTGGTTGACTTTTGACGTCAGTGCGTTCTTCTTAAGACGCTCTGTAAAACAAATTTGGGTTTAGGAATATATACATGCAAACATAACAAATAGCACCTTTCTGCTTGGTACAATCATGGCAATAACAAAAAAGTTGGACAGCTTAAAATTTATAAGGAAGAGGACATATGAGCATTTAGTTATAAGGATAACGATGGAATAGAAACAAAGCCTGGTTGAGTTCCAGGATGACTTGACTAAGGACTCAATGTATTGTAGCAAGTGGCAAGGGAATAACCAGACGTGAGCCCAGGTTAATAGTGCATCGCAACTCCCGTGCCCCATACACCGCACGACTCCCAAGAGTTTCCTTTATTTGAACAGACACAACGATGGAACAACCCACAACATATCCCGCGGAGCCCTTGCGGCAACCCGGAACACGGGCGACCATGGCTGTGATCACCACACAGCCCCCACCTAAGGGATCAGTCGCCCCCGACGGCCCCATCACCCAGCACATAGTCCCTCAAGTGTTCAGTGGGGCGGCGCTGACGGATAGGCCGCTGGGGCCCCCCAGGAAGGGCAATGGCTGGTGCATCCACACCCGGTACACCACCTCAACCACTCGGGCAATGATCTCGCTAGGCCCCTACCAGTGGCTGCGCAGTTTGGGGGAGACTCCCTTCTTTCAGACAGGACAGTACACCCACACCTACTCCCTGAGTGTGAATGCCCATCCCCAGCAGCGTGTGTCATAGGCTCTCTTCTGCCTAACCTCAGAGTTAGCCTGAGCCTGGCGAGGGAGCTGAACCAGCTGGACCCCCAGATGTAGTCCAGGGCGTCGTCGGGAGGGGGTACGAGTCCTTCCTGGTGATGCCATTGAGATGCCTGTAGTCCACACAGAACCTCCAGCTGCCATCCTTCCTCCTCACTAGGACGGCTGGAGCTGCCCACAGACTAGCAGAGGGCTCGAACACCCCCGCAGCAGCCATCTCGTGGACCTTGTCCTCCGCCGCCTGACGTTTGGCCAGGGTCAATCGTTGGGGCCGCAGGCGGATGGGCCGGATGGAGCCAGTGTCGATGGCATGCTGAACCAACCCTGTCTGCCTGCAGTCCTCACCCCTAGCAGCGAAGATGTCCACGTAGTCCTCGAGCAGCAGCCTCAGCTGCCGACGCTGCTGCGGGTTGAGGTCGACCCCACTGTACAGCCACAGTGCATGGACTGCCTCGGCTGTCTCGGTGGAGGGTAAGGCAGCAGTCGCAGGGCTGCCGGTGATGCGTGGCCCGGGCGGTGGCCTGGGCTGCCGGGGCATTGCCTGGCGACTGCTTTGCAGGTCTCCGTGCCCCATGTCCTCCCCCCCCCCAGACTGGAGCGCCACGGTCTCCACGCCGAGGGTGATGGCCGCCCCCGTCACATCGACCCGGGCTCCCCAACGAGTCAGCAGGTCCAGGCCGATGATGCACAGGTCGCGGATGTCGGCAAGCCAGAACTCGTGCTCCACCTCCTGGTCTCCCACCCGGACGACGGTTGGCGACCATGCCCCCGAGAGGACACATGGGATGGTGCCCCTGTAGGAAGGCATGGAGGGCCAGATCCTCCCGGCCAGGGACTATAGTCCCTGCAAGTTGACAAATGACTAATCAATAACACCAACATTTTCCGCAACCTGTATGCATTCTTTATTATGTCTGTGTAGTAATTTTGTGTTGGTTTAAGCATAGACAGGGTTAAAGGTTGTGTGTTTAATGGACAACGGACTCGCAAGTGACTATTTTCTTGTTGTACCTTTAAATTGAGTTCCAGATGGACATAACCTCTTAACCTCTTGTTATTGGCCTCATCGCAATTTTACAAAAAAAGTAAAAATGTTGTACTTTTCCAACATCCCCTGGTCGCTTCCTTCGTGCCCTTCAGCTCACTTTGCGTTACCATCCGTGGCTCATATCATCCCAACTTCGCCTCCTAGCACCTTCTACCATTGGAAATACATTAGACCACGCCGCCTGCGCTGTAACTGCATCTTTAATTTCCTTTAAGGATACCAAGGGGCGTAATCAACGGGCGCATACCATAATGCCTCTTGACGCAACTGGATAGACCTACAACCAATCACAGCAACGAATGTGTGACTCATCAGCCGCAGCCATCTTGGTTGTATGTGAAAAAATGCCTCGACGGCACTCCCATAGGGCGCTCCTTTGTACAGTCATCGTATCCATCCATACATCCATCGTATCCATCGTACCATATAAGATAAACAGTTATAATTGACCCAACCCGGGCCAGGTTTGCTTGAAATCTGTGAAAGGAAGGAGGGCCAGACGCATATGCCAGAGCAAATTATTCATGAGCTCACCGATTAATTTGGTTTCCAGGCTACAAAAGGCCATTCTCTCTCGAGAAAGAGACTGAAAAGACCTCTCAAGATAGACTGGTAGAACCAGGCCAATGTTGTACTATATCTTGGTCTTCAAACCTATACATCCATTGTGAATTTGCTATCGGAGTCAGTTTTTTCACAGGTGTGTGTGTTTGTGTGTGTGTGTGTGTGTGTGTGTGTGTGTGTGTGTGTGTGTGTGTGTGTGTGTGTGTGTGTGTGTGTGTGTGTGTGTGTGTCACCCATCCTGCAGAGTGTTCTATAGGTGTGAGGAGGTGGGGGTGTTTACACGCAGCCCGTGGGAGGGGTGAATATTGATTGCCGCACATGCTGGCTGATCATGGAGTGCTCCGCGGGGTTGGCAGTCATCATCAACGCTTCCTCTCAGCTGGCGCGACGCAATCCCGCCGAGAGACACATCAAATGCGCCACCGCCGCTTTGGAATGGGGGACACGCGATGTGGAAGTCCTGCCGTGAGCCGAGCTAATGTTAGCTTGTTGTTGTTGTTGTATGAATGCCGTGTACCGACATGCGCTGCTTAGGCGATGCAGTGTTGTGTCGTTACCTTGCAGATGTGCACCTGTGTGTGTGATGTTTTGCAACAAACCAGGCGTCGGCGCTTATTCTAGTCAGAGATCATTCTAGTTTGTCAAAACACGACGTGGCCGAAGGAAAATCTGATCATATTCTAATGTATTCTATTCATAAGAAGCATTCCTAGTAGTCCAAGCCTCATTATTTAAAGTTTCAGGCTTCTGGAAGCAGGCGTGGCATTTAGATAATTGATCATGACTTTGAACCGTGCTGTTTATAATAAATCTGTGTGCGCGCTGTTGATCAACTGTAATGCATCTTATCATCATGCACAAATCCAATAGCTGCAGCTGAGGGCAAAACAAACAAACAAGCAGTTTGCACACTTTCTGCATGCTATTATCTCTCACAAAGAGCCTTGGATCGACAACACTAAGACTGAGATGTCTTTCAGTGACTTCATTGAGCTATTCAGTGAACACTTTGGCTGAATTCTGGAACCTTTTCCTTGATACCTTGATCCCTTAAGCTTGGAGCACCAGCAGAAGCACGATAAAGGAGCGGTGGGGAATAGGGACTGATTGGGGACAGCCAAACTCCTTCAGCGACTGTTGATGATCTGACCAATCACAATCTTCAGGCCTCATCGCCAATGTCGCTTGCTATGTGGCCGTACAGCGGCATGATACGTCAATGTCTGCCGGCGTAGTCTTAAAATTGCTAACACACATCCTGTTGGATGCGCTGATGTATCCTCGGCCCCCCCCAAGCCGATTCGGCGGCCGATTCGGCTTCTTGAGGAGCAATTCCACAATCAGAACAGTGGGTACAAAGGAGATCGAGGATGGCATTTGAGTGGAAGGGAGAAGTGATAGGCCCCGAAGCCTTGTGGTTTATTAGAGGTATTTGTCAGAGAGCTAAAGCCCGATGCTGGGTTATTTACAACAACCTGCTGCCGTCTGTCAAACACCACATTGACCAGGCTTTTATTCCACATCATCCCTGGGCTGTGGACCTTACTCACCTTGTGGCTATTGGGTTCGCTGGGTGGGTAAACCTTCTAGAATCTTTGGAAAGCAGGACAATGCAGTGTAATATCATACCAGTTTGCTGTTGTATTATCTGGAGTTTGAAATAAAGAACACAAAAACTGATTACGAAAAACTTTAAAGTAACTTTTTTCTATAAAGATAGAAAAGATAAAAGATAAAAAACAACAACACACAGTTCTATCGTTAAAACCCTCATATTGCTTTATTATGTTCTTATAATCCGCCCCTTGCAGTATTAATGAGATATTACTTTTCATTCCAACCAATTTCAGCATTCGATTATTAGAGTTTTTCTATAGCTAGCTGCTAAAACAAATACATTGCCCTGCTTTCCTCCCTTTACTTAAAAACAACAGACAATGATTTGGCTATTATCTTTTCTTCACACATCTGAGCTGTTTTATGAGGTTCCAAATTCCAAGCTTGCCTGTCGACCACAAAGACTGGAAAAAAATAGAAAACTCGAAACTGTTAATTTTGGGGCTGTTTACGCGACTCGTCTGTGATATGAGGTCCTTACACACCTACTTGGGATTGGTGTCTACTTGTTCCCTGCCAAGCATGCATAAGCTCTGTGAAAACATCCAGAGACAGAGATCTGGGTGTGCTGTAGATTAATTAGTTCACAGAAGCTGTCCAACTTTCGTTAGGGGTGAGGGAACAGTCACTGCTCTTGCATTTCAAGTTTTGAGCGTTTGTAGCGTTTCTTTGCTTTTGTTGTTGTTGTTGTTGTTGTGGCAGGATAGTCTAGTAGTTATGGTGTTTGAATCCCAGCTGAAATGTTCTGGGTTCGAACCCCAATGCCCACAGAGGAAGTCTACCTGTAAGGCGCCCTTGAGCAATATGCCCTCACCCCTACCCGGTCCTTAGTGACCTGTATCTAAAGATATTCACTGTAAGTCGCTGTGGATACAAGCGTCTGCTATAAATGACTAAACCGTAATTAATAATTCCTACATCATCCCTCCTGCAAGATTATTATTTCAGTTTGTTTTTGTCGTACTCCTGTCTGTCCGTCGCCAGAAGCGACTCCGATGCTGCTTCAGGAGCTGCAGGTTCATTCTTCCTCTGCGGCTGGCGTGCAGTCGGAGGGGAATAAGCCTGGATACGTCTCCGTACTTAATTCCTTCCTTTATTCACGTGGGAGACGGCAGCCGGCGCCCAGCAGGGCTCGCTGAGGCGTTGCACTGGAATCCCCCCGCCTCGCCACCATTTATCTTCTGCTGCAAATATTTGACTCGAGAAAAAAACTCTCTCTCTCTCTCTCTCTCTCTCTCTCCAACTCTCTCTCTCTCTCTCTCTCTCTCTCTCCCAATCATCATTAAGGTTATTAGTTATACTGGCGAGCAGTATGGAAGGGCTTAATGACAGAATGGCTTAAGTGTCATTGAAGCTATAATAATTCTTTACATCAAATTAGGCTTTTTGATGGGGCCTCTCCCGTAGTAAAACGATACTGATGGAATTATGACCAGAATGAGCTGAATGCTCGAGGCCAGAGCCAAATATGTGTGTGTGTGTGTGTGTATGTGTGTGTGAGTGTTTGTGCATGTGTGTGTTGATCTGTGTGTGTGTGTCTGTGTGTTTATCTGTGTGTGTGCGTGTATGTGTGATTATCTGTGTGTGCGTTCATCCCTGTGTGCGTGGAAGTGTGTGTGTGTGTGTGTGTGGGTCACCCTGACATAAAATAAAAAAAAAACAAACCCAATCAAAAACACACACACACACATACACGCACACACATACACACACAAACACAATCAAACACACCCACAGATTATCACACACACACACAGCGATTGGCCCCATGATTGAAATGATAACTAAATGATGAATGGTTTATGAAAGACAGCTCTCGAGTCCAGGCTTTTTTGTTTCCTAAAGTCAAGCACCTCATAAACGCAGGGATGACTGCCTTGGTAATACAGGGCCATAAAACCCTGTGTAACTTTGCAGACAATCAGGGGAGAGGGGCTCTCCGCTGACGTTTGCCCCGCGATGCTACCTGGTGCGCCAGAGAAAGTGCTAGCCTTGCAACGGGCGGCCAAGAACCCAAGGCTATGGGAAAACGCTGAGTCATGACCGTACATGTATCAACCTCCAACACGCCGTCATGTGAACTTGTGTTTTATAAAAGGGGAAAACCGTACCCTTGGTGGATGGGAATGATGCGCTGTCTAAATGGGTCTTTTATGGAGGTGGAGTGATTGTATTGGGTTGTCTACGCTTTCCTTTCTGCCCTGTCCTCACCTCCTTCCCTCCTCTATTCCTTCCTTGCACACATCCTTCCTATTTACCTCCCTCTCTTCTCTCAGCCACCATTACATCCTTCTTCTGTTCTTCCTTCCTTCCTTCCGTTCCTCCATCCTTCCTTCTTCACTTCCTTACCTACCTTCCCTCCCCCCTTCTTTCCTTCCTTCCCTCTTTGCACTGAATATATCTGAATAATCACTATACAAGCTCCTGCACACTAACAGTACCAAGTTCAAACTAGGGGAGAGCCATACTGACTTATCTACAGCGTAATAACATCGCCACATTGAGACCGTGGAAGGAAAAAGTTTGCTGAGCCTCGGAGAGAGAAAAAAAGGTCTCGCTCTAAATAAATCAACTTTGAATCCACTTTCTACACATTCTACCGGGGGTTGATCTGGAACGGGGGGAGCGGCGGCAGCACCAGCACAGCATGAGACAGCAATTATCTCCTCTTTGAGTTAACCCACACCATAATACACCACCCACCACCTTTGAAAAGTCGCATATTTCTTGTGGACGCATTTTCCTTGTCGATAGTGATCATTTTTAAAGTTTTTAAATGTCAACATTTTTATTTCGTATTTTGTATTTTTATGCACTTGTTTGTTTGACACAAACAAGTCTATACAAACCCGCAACACAAACGCAGTTCAAGCATTTAATTGCCTTAATACTGAATGCTGCTTGTTGGCATTTTATTAACGCGCATATGACAATAACATTGAAACTCCAACTTGAACTTTGAGAACTTTCCGGGGGCAAAGTTTTTGTTGTTCTGTCTTGTTTCTGCTGCATGTTGGAAATCATGCCGGGAACCCTTTCTTGAACACAATAGAGTAGTAAGTAAATCCGCACCTTTGAAGCAGACACCGTCTTTGAAGTCGGCCTCCTACCACCCTCCCTGGCTCTGTGGAGTTAAGCTAGCTGACAGTGTTTTCATGACTTGTGGTGTTTGTGTTGTTTTGGCGTATATATATGTTGGATGGTTCGGGACTGATAGTTGGAGCGCAGTGGTGGAGCAGCCCTGGCAGGGCCGAACACAATCTGGTGCTGGGTTAAAACTCTCAGCATATGAAGAGCGCGTCCAGCCAAATGCTGAACGCTACGCTGAGAGTTCGGAGCGTAGCCAGCACGCTCATAAAACACGCATTCATGATTAGGAATTAAGAAAGGCGCTTCCGTTCCGTTGCTTTTAGAATGTCGAAAAAAGCTGTCATCTGATTGGACGGGCTTTTAGAGGCAGCGTCAACCGGGTCAAAACGATTTGAACTTGGAGCACAGTGTCAAAGGGGACAATCTGAGCCATCCGCTACGCCCCGCCGTTAGCGTCAAGCTAGGTTGGGTAACAACATCAGTTAACAACATTAACTGATGTTAGCGAAGTGCTTCTTAGTGGCTCCGGCACCAGTGGTCTCATTAAGGGATCGCAGCTTCCTCCTCTTAGGTCGGGAGGGCGGTGGGTGGGGGAGGAAATGATAAAAATGGTGTTTTAACAAGGTACCTACAGCAACAGATTGGAATAGATTGACCAATGGATACAGCGGATGATAGATGACATCATTAAGCAGGTACACACTGCTGCCACGGCCCCAACGCCGCAATGCTAAAGTGTAAATGGGCGTGCACACACACAACCGTACACTCACACACACACACATAAATACACATGTGTAGACGCAGGCACTCAGATTGACAGATAGCAGCATAGAGGACCTATGACTTCAGTGGTTTGACATTGCTTGTCCACTCCTGGTGGTAAGTGTGATAAATGTGATAAAATAATAAAAGCGTATAACATTACAACACGTGTTCGTCATCCGATGTTATCTTTCTGTTTGCTTATTGGTTGCGTTGTTTACCTATGTATATTTGTGTGTGTTTCCTTTTATGGTCTGTGTATCCTGTGTGTGGTTGTGAGTGGTTGTGAGTGTGTGTGTTCAGTGTGACACAGTGACTCCATTTGAGTCAATTAATTCAAAGAAGATCCACTGAACTCATGCAAAGTTCAAACACACACACACACACACACATACACACTCAGACACCCACACAGACACAAATGTACTCTCTCATACACATACACATACAAAAAAACAAGTGCACACACACACACACACACACACACACACACAGCCAATCAGATTGAGATAGTTGGCTCAGTGGCCTTGCCATCTGTCCATTAATCAAGGTGCCACATGGACTCTCTCCCTCCCTATCTCCCTCTCCCTCCCTCTCCCCTCTCCCTCACACACACACACACACGCACACTGCCATTTGGTTCTCTCTCTGTCTCCCCCTCATCCACTCTCTACAGTTGCATGGGTAGACAGCAGGACGTTGTCATTGGACAAAGCACTTCTCTTATTCTATTGTCCATCCTTGTGTCGTTTTAACATATTCCTCTCAGTTTATTCTGGCAAATCACCTGCTCATGTCCACGTTCCGTTTCTCTTTTACAACCAC
>OOFG01067658.1:0-13430 GCA_900323295.1 Molva molva | reverse complement strand
CAGGGGGCATCCTTACCAGATGCCCAAACCACCTCAACTGACTCCTTTCTACGTGAAGGAGCAGCGGCTCTACTCCGAGTTCCTCACGGATGGCTGAGCTTCTCACCCTATCTCTAAGGGATACGCCAGCCACCCTCCTGAGAAAACTCATTTCGGCCGCTTGTACCCGCAATCTCGTTCTTTCGGTCATGACCCATCCTTCATGACCATAGGTGAGGGTAGGAACGAAGATTGACCAGTAGATCGAGAGCTTTGCCTTCCGGCTCAGCTCTCTTTTCATCACAACGGTGCGGTAAAGTGAATGCAATACCGCCCCCGCTGCTCTGATTCTCCTGCCAATCTCATGCTCCATCGTCCCCTCACTCGCGAACAAGACCCCGAGGTACTTGAACTCCTTCACGGGGGGTAAGGACTCATTTCCTACCCGGAGTAGGCAATCCACCGGTTTCCTGCTGAGAGTCATGGCCTCAGATTTAGAGGTGCTGATCCTCATCCCAGCCGCTTCACACTCGGCTGCGAACCGATCCAGTGCGTGCTGAAGGTCACAGGCCGATGATGCCATCAGGACCACATCATCTGCAAAAAGTGATGAGATCCCCTGACCACCGAACTGCAACCCCCCCCCCACCATGACTACGCCTCGATATCCTGTCCATGAATATCACAAACAGGATTGGTGACAAAGCGCAGCCCTGGCGGAGGCCAACACCCACCGGGAACGAATCCGACTTACTGCCGAGAACACGGACACAGCTCTCGCTTTGGGTGTACAGAGATTGGATGGCCCTGAGAAGTGACCCCCTCACTCCCGCAGCACCTCCCACAGTATCTCCCGCTATATATATATATATACACACACAATGTAACAAACTGATTGTGGTGTTGATAACTGACTATACATAGCAACACATTATTTGATTACAAACATGGCAAAGAGTAATAAGATTGTACAACATTCTAGAAAATATATCACCTTGGGTTTTCACTTATGAAATAGTAAATCACGTATTTTCCCACATATTAGGACACTAATTTAAATTACGAAAAACGAACTATTTAACATGAACAATTGAACATGATTTTTCTCAAATTACCATCACTTAAAGTCAGGATGCAGAATTTACACTCGCAGATGCCACAGACACCACACAAGAAAGCTAGAAACCAATGTTACAGATTTTAGTTTTTACTTTCAGTAACAACTAACAGTTTACAATATCAAACTGAAATCACCAGATCTAATTTAGGAAGCTAAGTATAGCTTAGTATTTAGTTGGGTCACTGAATGGTTTTGTTTGCAAATGTCCGATTGATAAGATGAGTAAGGGAATAAGTGAGTAAAATAATGTTATTCTATATCATAGCATTTGTGCAGCAAGAGCAATGTGCAGGTTGGAACCCCAAGTAAATACATCTGAGCGGAAAGTATGTAGCAAATAGTTCAAAATTAATTTAGACTTTGAATTACTGCTAGACTTGTTTATGTAATGTAAAGTTGATGTGCAGATCAAAAATGCACTTGGATCTAACGTTACAGAATGTAAGATAAACACAAATGTCAAGAGCATCGAATCAAATTACAAAAACGAGCTGTCATTCCAAGAAAATAATAAATTATTTGCTACATACTTTCCTTATATTAACTAGCCTAGGATAGCAACCTGCAAGAGACTGGTCAGTGAAAAATGGTTAACAATTTCTAATTAAATATTACATTTTTATATTTGCTAGGGCAGTGTCAGGATGACAACATATTCTACAAGGCAACTTGTTGATCAACTTGAATATCTTGCATCAAAGACATGCTCACCGTCAAATAATATTCTTTAACAATACAATCTCACATCCCATCAAATATTTATATCAAATATGTAATTGCAATATTCTTGTCAATGTAGTTATCCTAGAGTAAAGACAATTACCAACTTGGTTATACCCACTCAGTTCTGGCGAATCTTGTTTAGTCAAGTTTTTCCTGTAGACATTTAAAAAATAAAATGCTTCCCAATCATGACTTTCAGACTACTGGATTATTCCTTGGCCTTCCTCTACGTCGTCCTACTTTTCCTGACTTTTGAGGCCTTGTCTGTCTCTCTTTCGCCTCCTCCTCTGCAGGGTCACTGTCAGTGTCACTCTCGAAAACATCCTCTGCAGTGTAAAAGGACTTTGGTCTCTGGCTGGCTTTCCACTTGCTCTTCCTCAGTACCTTGGTTTCCTCCACCTCATCCTCTTCTGTAAATTCAGAGGTTTGATCCCCATCATTGCAATCACTTTCAATGTTTTTGGAAGAGGCTCTCCTCAAATGACCCTCCTCTGATGCATCAGCTGCTGTGGTTGGGTCCAGGGCCTCCCCTCGCACAGCAGAAATCGAGTTTGTCTCCCTCGTTGAAGCATTTCTTTTGGGCCTTCCTTTGGGTCTACCCATGGACCTATAATAAGTCTTCTTGAAATGCTTTGGTTCTTCTTTCAGCTTGGGGTCTCCGTCGATAACATCCCCACCTGTATCCTCAGTGTCTCCGATGATCATCTCCTCATTCAACTCCTCTATCCCAGCTATGGGTGATTCCATCTTCTCCTGTGTGTCCCCCATAGGCTCTGAGTCAGAAGCTTCTTTGTGGTACCGCATAATGTGACTTTTCAGGCTCACGTTGTGATTGAAGCTCTTGTCACAATGCTTGCACTGGTAGGGCTTCTCCCCGGTGTGCAGGCGCAGGTGGGATGTAAGGTGGCCCGGCTGGTTGAAGGAACGACAGCAGAACTCGCACACAAATGGCTTCACACCAGTGTGCACCACCATGTGTCTCTTAATACAGTGGGCAGTCGGGAAGACCAAAGGACAATGGGGGCATGAAACATTTTGGTCCCGGTGTTCTTTCAAATGGAAATTGCGCTCACGGAGCTTAGCAAATGTCATCGTACAGTCAGGGCATTTATAGGGCCTTGAACTGGGGATGTGGGCTCTCTGATGGGCCAGTTTATCAAGCCTTGTATTAAAGGGTGCCATACAGAACTTGCAGAGGTGCTCGTAGCCTGCCTCGTGGACTCTGCTATGACTTTTTAGGGCCCCCACGTCCTTGCACCTCTTGCCACAAATATTGCAGGGGAATTTCTTGATTTTGTACTCGCATGTGTGAGTCTTGGCCACATTAAAATGCACACCACATTCTGGACAAAGTTCACGGACCTTTCTATAGACTTTAGAATCCGAGTTCAGTTCCATTTCCTCAGAGACATTTTTATCCAGTTGTTTAGAATCAGAGATCTCTTTACACCATTCCGGATCTGAGCCATCAGTCTCCTCCTCTTCTTCTTCTTCTTCTTCCTCCTCCTCCTCCTCCTCCTCCTCGTCCTCTTCCTGCTCCTCATCTTGATTTGTACAACTGCTATCTTCGTCAGTAGCGAAGTTAATCTCTGATACATCAAAGGTTATTTCGGTGCATCCCTCTTCGCAAGTCTGCAAGATATAGATTAGGGATGTTAGTGATTCTCTCACACACACACACACACAAACACACACGGGGAAGTGTGAATATGTGTATTCAATTTGTAGACTAAACCACATGGACCTGCCACTAACACAATGCAAACACGCTATTTTGCATATACCCAAAATTGCAGAGACCAATGGCTGTACGGCAATTTTTAAATTGTATGAAACCATCACAAAGATTGGAATAACAATCCAAGAAAGAAGCAATGGAGTCAAATCAGTGGGCATTTTGAGCTTGAATAAAATTATGTGTTTGTAAAAAGAAATTGTGTTGGTAAAATGTGTTTAGTTGTAGAAATAAATTTTGTGTTTGAAAAAAGAAAAGTGTAATCTAAACCTACGTTAATAGTATTTCATGCATTTATACAAAACTAAGTGAAACGCGATTTAATACCAACCCCCAGTACCATATGCATCGTGATCTTCCTTGACATCCCTAGATTTGTGATAAATATATAATATTTTGATAAAAATGCAAAAAACCCTCCTATATGTGCAATCAGATTAATTGATGGGAGACGCAGAAAACAACAGAAGAGAACAACATTTTGAAATATCCCAAAAACGTTGATAAAGCACCTTTATTAGAGCTATGATAACGTGTGTGTACATGTGATTGACAGGCAAGATTGATTATCCTAACCAATCAGCTTACCACTTCCGTCATTGGAGAGGAGGTCCCTGATTGGTCAGAAAAGAGCTGAGAGCGGTCAATGATTTAAATTATTGACGGTGAAAACAGTTTTTTGTATTAAAGCCATGAAACAAATATTATAGCAAATACCTTTTGGCAGTCCCTGAGGCAGTGAACTGACAAACATCAAAGTGCAAGATTATATATTATTCCAAAAAATATTCTACAGCAGACCACGGTTCTTTTTCTCTGTTACGGTGCATTTTGCGGAGGCTGTGTACTGCTGGATACCGTCCCACTGTATTCTGCCCCATCCCTATTGGTCATTCGTGTTTTAAATCGACTGATCACTGCTCTATTTGCAATTTCCTATAAACAAAATGTATCAGCTGCCTATTTGAGTCTGAGACTTTAGACTCTGATTGAAGGCTGATTAGCAGTCTAGAAGGACATTATTTGAATAGTCAATAGTCATTAACTTGCTAATACACCTGGTGCGTACCATGTTGGTGGTCGTCAGATGCAGGTCTTCAGCCATTGGGTCAGCCTGGGTCTCCTGGTCACACGGAAGGTCACGTCGTTTCACCACATAGAGTGAACCATCAGCGAGCTTCCCCAACTTAGAGCTGCAACCACAAGCCGTTTGGAGAAAATAGAACACCGTATGTAAACGCATGTTGCAAGTTAAATCTGAGGTATAGAGGTAACAACATAGTCGTCTAGAGCAGAGATCTTCAACAGGGGGTCCGCAGAGTTACTGCAGAGGGTCCCCGAAATTATTTGATCCCAAACTTTTATTTCTTCCAAAAATTAAAAGATGTACTTTGTAATGATATATGTATACAACGCTAAGCCATTGTGGTACTTTTATACATGACACTATAGGCCGCACTACACGTTATTATTGGCCCGGTTTAATAAGCAACACAATTTTATACGATATGTAATAGGGGGTCCCTCCACCGTGTCACTATAAGCCAAGAGGTCCTTGGCCAAAAAAACGTTGAAGACCTCTGGTCTAGTTTGGGTGCAATGTGGTCTTTTGGCCAGCAGATGGTGGTACGTTGTAGACCTACTAGTAGCCAACAAAGTGCCGATTATCGTCAGTCCTATGGATAAGAACATCTTCGGATGGCTAGCACCGAGGAAGAACGTACTGACTGTCAGGTAATTTAATTTCCACACAGGACCAGACCGTTCTCATTATACATTAAATGGACCAGTTGGTCCCGTACTGTGGGAGGGGCAGTGACAAAATAAGTTGACCTAGTTTTCTTCTGCACCCAAGCAAAATATCTCAAAGCCTAATATACATCCCAGCTTGCTTTATTTTCAAAAAGGATGTCTACTAGAATTTGTGTTAAAAAAAAAAGAGTTCGTGAGACAAACAACTTCGACTCATAAAATATAAAACCTACCAACGAACTAAGCAAATGCAGAATAGCCATTGCTGTAAATGCAAACTAAACATACAAGGATTCTCGGTAATGTGCTTGATTCTCTGGCGATAGCCACATTACTGAAGGTCATTTGTATGTAGATCAGGCTACTAGTTTGGTTATTTTGATGAAAGGAAAGTCTAAAATGTAGACTGTATTGAGAGTGTGGGAGGAGGGATGGGAGAGAGTTGGGATAGCATTAATTTCTGTTTAGAGTTATTTTTCTATTTGTGCTTTTAAAATTATGGTCTTATGAAAAAGCTACAAGGACCTATGATTTTTAAACACTAAAACCGTAACCCATGAGGAGGTATCACAAATGAATATTGGCTTTTATAAATAGGTAGATGAATACAAATGTTATTTAATAATTTGGGGACCAGGACTAGCCCTGGTCTAGTAATGCTCAGATAGATATGATCCAAGCTTTGGGACAGAGTCCAATGAAAATGGATCAACCCCAGAAAGGAGTAGGTTAGTAGTTACATTTAGACATAGTTTGGTTTTCGTCTTCTTTTATGGACTCCTCCCGTTGTTGTTTTTCAATAAATATTTGTTTGTCCATTATTTCATAATGGCATTTTACTAACTTTGTGTGTTACATTGGTTGTCAGTGATCGTAAACTGTGATAGTCTACACAAGATAATTGAAAGCTGTATCTCAGATTTGAGAGTAGCAAAAAAGAGCGAGCTTTTGTCTCGTCAGGATGGCTCAACTGAGGAGCTTAGCTTCTTTGGCTCAACTATGTCAGATTCACAGAGAAATCCTGTAGTAAAATGTAGTTATGATGAAGTAACAAACATGTCCTGCAAAGATAGCCTAGCCTGCTGGTCAATTATGCTCACCTGTCTGAGAGAGACTCTTCACCGATGAGGGAAACCGGGGGACCACACTTTCCCGTAGCCAGTCCACATTTGTAAGATGTGAATGTCTGTTTTTTCTCATAACTGCAAAACATGCATTGTTACATTTAGAAAAAGGTTTCTGCAGGAAGGGTATAGGCTTTTTAAGACAACTTGTATTGCAATTTGCTAGTATGCTGTTTCTGAGGCAGCCCTGCTCTGTGTCATCTGTTCCATGCCATCTTACTTGGACTGGGACAGGGCCAAAAATATTAACTAAAATGTTTTGCGTTTCTATAGGCCAGTCTGTTACAGTTCTGTTCTAATGCTTTGTGAGCATGTGTGACAAACCAGGGGGTCAATTGCAGCAGCCGCATAGGTGAGCCCAACACATCCAATATGGAACCACAGTATCACAGATATCATGGTCAGATGTCACCATGTTATCTTGGTGGCCCTTGGCAAAAGCACCACACATTGTCCATCACATATTTTCTTGGCCATTCTGTTTATTTTCTTTCGCTGCTATTGCTTTTTACATTTTTGTATTTTTGTTTGACCAAAGATATGACGAAAATATCAACAATGCAACGCTGGCTTGACGTTGGTGCCTGAATCTATAGTCCGTTTCAAGCATAAACACTAACACCATTTTACACAAGTTTGCAACACAAAAACGGTCTAGTTTATTGAAACATCCAAAGTAAAAAAATAAATGTACCTGTCAAGTAGAAAAAGAGCCATTTGGGAATCACTCTTCATCCCCTTCAACTCCATAAGCTCTCGCCATCGCTGAAAAGCTATACCAATGTTGACCCTCGTTTTATTCCTGGCTCTATCGGTTTCCCTTTTTTTCCCAATGTGTTTTTCGGTTTTTGCCTTTCTTTTCTTTGGTTGCTTTGCTGTGTAAGCTGTAGTTGGTAAAGGTGCAATTGGAATTTTATTTACACGTTCCTCCGCCATTGGGAAGTGTTGCATTCAAGCAGTTATGGTGGAGCTATGATAATGCCGTGTGCGCGCTTGTGATTGACAGGGAAAACAGAGTCCCCAAACCAATAAGGGATTCTCTTCCCTGAAGCCTCACGTCAGAAATGAGCCGGGAGCGGTCAACATCTAAATGATATCATACAGAGCCAGACGCAGTGAAACAGAACTGATATTCACACAGAGTATTTCACTCACTAATAGATTACGGATGGCTCGGACATCTCTAACAAATTACACTAAACTTAAATCTTATCTACAGCATCTTTAAAACAGCGACTGTATATCACAACCGTAGAGAGAACAGTGGCAGTACTTAGCCCGCCATGTTGCATTTTTTGGTTTTGTTTTGTCTTCTTTTTCTGCCTCTTACACCTCTTCTTCTTTATTCCGTAAAAATATAAAAAGTGCATATACTGCCACCTACTGTACCGGAGTGTGAATTTAAATTATCCATAAGCCTGTGCAGATGAGAAACCGAAATAATACCCCGTCCCGAGTCCCCCGTTAATAGGAGTTGTTATTTATGATATTTTGACATATGTAACATATTGAATATGTATGTGGACCGGGGCCTACACAATAGGCCTACACTAACTGGGTAGCCATCATGAGCTTCCAAATAAATTCCACTAGATAGAGCTATTTGGCTTTGGAGTGGTGTTTGCATATGGCACTCTTGTAAGCATAGCGATATAGTCTACTTACTATATAGCAAAGCATATGCCTATTATAAAATATGAAAGTATATTGTAATACAACATGAAATAAAACATAAGATTAGGGAAACGAAAGTTGAGAAAAAAGTTACCTATTCGTTAGGCCGATACGGTTTTACGCTCAGCAACGGTGAAGTATTTTATCGGTGCAGGATTTAGTGGCATCTAGCGGTGAGGTTGAGTGGTACTTCCGAATAGCATTTAGATTTGCAGCCTCAATTACCTGTCCAGCAGAAAACAGGCAACTTCGGCGTCAGTCTGAAAACATTTTTCCCTCATCAGCAATTTCCATTTGGGAAAGGCCACACCAATGTTTATCCTTGTTTTCTGCCGTCGCTTGTCCCGATTTCGTTTAGCCTCTTCATGTTTTCGTTTCTTGGACGATGAGTATTCACGCTCCCTTAATTTTTCTTTTGCTAAATAATAACTATGATCCTCCATTTGTGAAAACTTCTAACAACACAAAATATTTAGCCAGCACGGCATGCCATCAACCACTTCCGCTTCTTTCTTCTTCTTCGTCTTCCGGTGCAATCGCTGGTGTAGCCATCAGAGCCATATGTTTCTGTCATCTGGGATGTTGGATGACACACTGTCGACACAATAACTAGTGATCTAACTATCTTTCACTCTGCTCTTTTTAGATGATTTACTGAAGATCCAATTTGAAAAAACTGAATGGCTTCAATATACGTTGAACTGTCATGAATATGCCTAAAACTGTCATGAATGCAAAAGTGTAGAATACTTTCGAAAATTAATCATTTCAATAATTTCAACATTTCAATAGGCTATTTACAATTGATTTCGAGGTAGGACCAAGCTTGCTCTTTGGTGCAGTAGCAGTAGAATATCATGCCAGTATTTAAATATATTGAATAGTTAAATTAAGCCTGAAAAAAATAAATAATTATGTACTCATAAATTGCGTTCATCGAAAGCTGTGTTGTGTGCAGGTGGTGAGAAGTCACTTTCCCCATGACATATGTAGGACCTATACCTATTATCCATGGCACTTGTTTTATTTGTAAATAAATACACAATTTTTTTTTCATTTGAATAAATATATACATTCCTTATTAATAATTAATGCATTGATTTATTTATGTTTAATTTTATGTATTGCATTTTTCACTTTGAATGAAATGGACAGAAGCATGACCACATGATGTAAGATGGGGTATTTTGCCTTAGCATTCAGACTGTGTTTGGCAATGATATCAGTATTCGCCATCAGTGTTTGCTGAATGTGCTGAAACTTCAAAACCTGAAGCTAAATAGGAATGTGTTTTCAAACTGTAGACAATAAAGGGGGTAATAAATGCTTGAGAGAGCACAAATATGTATTGAGTTTACACACAAACCAGTCATCTTTCATGATGACAGAGTTCAGCTTGGCATTGGACATGATTAAAAGAAAAAACAAAAAGACTGGTGAAAACATTTTATTTGTGAGTAAGACAAAAACACAATGAATTCTCATGGACATTCCCCTCCTTGTAAAATGTCAGGGTACAATGGAATTTGACCTCTGCACCTGATTTATGCTCCCTCATTTTTCATCCTTTTTAATTCTGGCAAGGAGAGCCAAAGTCGAAACATGTCAACCGCCTTTCATATTCCCAGAGGAATGTTGGCTCCTCATCAAGATGTTGTCAGTCATTACACAAGATAAGCCCTTTCAGTTCATAAATAAGATTGATGGCACCGCATACCGCCAGTTCCTGTTCTCCTGTCAAAAGCATCCCTGCTATCTTGCCAACCATAATTTCCTGTCTCCATAAGGCCTGAATTTGCCCCCAAGTCCAGGCATGCCTAGATAGATTTCATACATACCCCAATGTAATTATTCAACCACACCAAACCGTAAACGTTTCCACCTGAGCCTTTAGGAATATATATTTTAGAGGGTACGCCAACACTAGGAACACTATGGTAAGACAAATGAATGCAAAGCTGACACAGGAGAAGAAGAAGAAGAAGAAGAAGAAGGGGTGCTAAATTATTTAGTGAGCGAGTGGTTACAGTTAACCAATGACTTTAAGATCCAGCTATTTGAGTGCATACAGAGTTACACCAACACCGTGCTTATAAATTAACTAATATTGGAATTATTTGTTGATAAAAACATTTTTATCTTGATACCCTCACCACCTCTTTCAAACACAGCAGTAGAAGTAGTAGTACAAATTGTGTCACTGATCTCTTTAGAATATGCCCTTGTGGATCATGTTCCCGCTCAACCAGAGGTGAAAGGAATTGGTCGAGTTACAGAGGGTGGACTGTAGAGCAGGGCATATGCTTAACCAAGCTCTCTCTGTTGAAAAGCAGTCAGATTAACTTTGAAAGGCACAGGACACATATATCATATGTATTCATTTCCTCATTGCAGTACTATTTAAAGCACACAAATATACACATACAGGCATACACACACATGCACACGCACACACACACACACATACATATTTGCTTTGGAATGAGTGGAAGGGCATGTGAGTATTCTACTGATGTTGTCAGCTGCTGGTGCTGATTACTCCAGCACATTCTATGTCATTGTCAGTGTCACTACTGCACTTCGAAGTCTCATTGTCAGTGGTGTGAAACTGGCCCAAACTGGCAATGGTCACAGTACACGGCTCTCTGCTGTGTGTCAGCATTTATCTGTATGACAGAGAGGGGGGATGGTGTATGATAAAGAGAAAGTTCAGAATCAAATGTCACCTCACAAACAGAAATCCATCTCCCCACGCCTTTCTATTGTTAAATATAATTCTATCAGAAAATGCTTTGGTAGTGCATGTGTTTTGCAACGGTTCACTGAGGCGATGGGAAAGACAATAAAGAATGCCACACATGCTAGTAAAGTTGTTTCGCAGTTGACAAGAATTTCAAATGGCATCACCCTTTAAGCCCAGGGAGGAACCTGCCTTTGTCACATCTAGGGTTACATGTCAGTATGAGAATGTGATCTATGTCAAGTATGCTCTCCAAAGCCAGGAGAGAGAACAAGAGAGCGGGCCACCCGAGAAATCTGAACCCAAAAGAATGCGGGTCTGGCATTCATTAACGACGAGTCCTCTCCCCAGCGGGGGCCATCTTGGAAGCGTGGAGACACGAGGAACTATATCAGGTTATATTGAGATGGAATGAGAAACCAAGAGGATGAGACAGTGGACAAGTCTGTCGACAATTTCTAATCTAAATGTATCTGTGTGTATTTGAAATGATTATTGGAAAGAATAGATAGAAATAAAGGAAAGCACAAGTACGAATTTCTCATATATTAGAATATTTTATTTCTTTTGAAATGAAATGCATGAATTCCATTTTAAAACCTTCATATTATTGTTAAGTTCACAGAAATGTCTTGAATGTTTTGAAGTCAACACTTGCTTGGGTTGGTGTACAATTTGACATCACCGTGATTGTCTGCACATAATTTAAAAAACAAACATAAACTCTTTGGCATCGCACTATAATATCTAAAATAATACAAATATCTGTATAAAATATATGATATTAACTGTCCTGTTTGTTAGTTCAAAGCTCACAGTAAACAAAACCCAAACAGTATGGTTTTCAGTTTTAATCCCCAAAAGGTGACTGAACCAGCAGGTACACCAAATCAGGGATCAAACACTCAGACACGCGCGCTCGCACACAAACACACCACATACAAACACACACACACAAAGTAAAATAAAGTTAGAGAAACAGATGATGGTTCAGCTCCACGCTGCCCACCTACTCCCTCCCTCGCGCCTCCAAATTTGAAACGACACCAGGTATTTAACAAAACAGTTTTTGTCTTTTCTGTGTCCTTAGTTAACATAACCATTCCAATATTCTATGCCTGCATATGGCATGCCTAGACCATAAGACCCGGACAAGGCTGTACAGTTTCTGATATATATTTTTTGAGTTTGGTTAGTTGAAATAGCTTATGACATGTTTGTTTGTTTCTTTTTTCCGAACAGCAAAGTGGCAGGAATGAACTTAAGTCACATGAATTTAGGGAGTAGCAGAATGCGGGTCAGATATCCACAAAGATAACCTTGTCTTAAAAGGCGCATCTGAAAAAGCCAGAGGCTCTAGATAATATTTGGGGAATGTGGAAACCAGATTAAATAAAAATGAAGCGTCTTAACTCCCTGGGTTGAGAAAGGAGGGAGGGGAGTTAGAAAAAGCAGCAATTATATAAATATTTTGGCCTACACTCTCTGAGAACATTTTGCCCTATTACAATCCACAATACTGTCTTAAGTACCTCAAACGATTCACATCTCATCTCCCCGTGGCCAGACGGCTTGCCTGCAGCAGCCCAGCTGGGAGAGAGAGAGCGAGAGACACAGCACAGCTCCGTCTCCAGCATGTGAAACCATTCATTCTATCATTCATTGACCTCTGTTTTTTTCATTATGTCATTACTGTCTTATACAACCTCCTTTTTTCCCCCACCAACAATAATCAATGAAATCAACTTGTACTCCACATAGCGTCTGAAGTGTTTCATAGGCTTTGTTTTCTTTCTTTGTCTTTGTCGTCCACAATCAGTCTTTAAATAAAGATTTCTACTGCCTCAGAATCCAATTCTTCCAATCCCCTGAAAGGGTTTGATGGCAACTTATTTGGCACGTCATTATCTGTGGGGGAGAAAATAATAATAATAATAATGAGTTAAAGGTTTGCATAAACAGTGGAACACCTCAAACAGTGTTTACAGCCAATTAATAAGACAAATGGGGGAAAGTTATCTACAGTGGTTTATGTGCCAAGTCTAGATCCATATCATTTCCTGCACATTCCTCGAGGTCCACATACTGAACCCTGACCTACAACACTGGTATTTGATTGGCTGGCCAAGGCACGGCGTGGGTTAATCAATGAGGACTATAATCCATTCATGCACTTACAAAAAAATAAATAAGCGCATGTGGAAGTCTGAACATGCATTATATTCATGGGCAAATATTCTAGCACACCATTATTACCCTTTTGCATTTTTGTGGTTGTGTTTCGGAGAGAATACGGTACTCACCACTGTTGAGCTGACGTTCAGCCAGGGACTCGCTGGGTTTGACCCCCTCCTCGTGGAGAGACAACGGACCAGGTTCAGACTGTGCCGAGAACAGCCGGGGAGACGATGTCTGGTCGTCCGATAGACTTTTACCTGGAGGGCAAAAACAGTCAACATTTATCAATAAATTGAATTTATTTTTCTATTTCCTCTGTTTAACAAAGGTGAGATTAAGGGAGGATTATAGCTTTCAGAGTGAATACCAATGGCTACATAGTTGAATTAAGCTGTAGAGTGTTTT